>CM034058.1:3933046-3979738 GCA_019804595.1 Bruguiera parviflora
GCTAAGCCATTATTCAAAAGATTAAAGAAAATTTCACCAAAATGGACAAATGAACATATAAGGGCCATCAAAATTAGAACAAAAAAAATTGTTGTTTAATATTTTCTAATCTTAAAGCCTTTAAAATAGTTGAAACAAATATATCGGACAGATGATATAGGGTATCCTTAAACAAAGGATTAATTTAAAATAACAACTTGTTTGTTTTACCTTAGGAATTTGAAAAGGAATAGGAGTTATTTAACTATTAAAAGAGAAATATTAGCAATAGTATTATACATCCAAAAATTTGAAAGTGATCTGTTAAACTAGAAATTTCTCTTAAGAATTTATTATTATGTAGCTAGAGACATTCTTATTAAATATGTAAAAAAAAATATTTCTAAACAAATATTTACCAAATGGTAATGAATTTTATCTATTTTTATTTTTATATTAAGTTTATTAAAGAAACTTCTAATTCTTTATTAGATTTCCTAACTTGTGAATTCATGTAGGGAACTTCCAAATGAGTAAACGATCCCTAATACAAGGAACATAGTCTCTAGTAAAGTCGATTATTTCACTGGTAAAAGATGCTTTTGAATCAAAATCCAAAGAAGTTGATAAACTTCAAATTAATTGATGCTAACCCCAAAAGATGTGACCTAGGGACCTAATGTATGCAACAAAACAAACAATACTTAGAAATACTAAGTTAGATTTCAATTACACAAACCCCAAATCCAATATTCAAAAGAACATGAACCTAGGGTATTAAGAAGAATATAGACACCATACTTCATAAAAGAAGGGAATTAGGAGTGATAAGTCAAGTTGAATACCATAAGAAAGGTTACTTCTTGATAAGTTTTTAGTTCTTGAAAAAACTAAAGTAGAAAACTCTTGCTTTTTATTTCTCTCAAGTTGTTTGATTTTAGAGCTTATAAAGAGGTGCCTATTTATAGGCTAAGATAGCAACCTTATAAGAGACATAAATTTCTATTTAGGACAAACCCCTATTTATGAAAAATTCCTATCAAAGACAAATTCTTATTCAAAAACTTCCTTTTTTATAACAAACACTTATTTAGGATAAACTCCTATTTAGGACTAAATGCTATTACTTAACCTTGACCCAATAAGCACTCTAATCATACTAATAAGGCCTTAACTCTCTTTTAAGCTTGAATTCACTCCACTTGTAGTTTGATTAGCCTAAATGTCTTTAATTAATCCATTTAATGCTTCTTTCATTTTTTTGGCTCTAGTTTGTGTTATTAGACCTTTTGAAATATGTCATCAATCCATGTAACTCTCTTTCAAGCTTGAATTCACACCATTTGCACCATCTTTTTGGATCTCTTGCATCTTTTAAAGCCTTCCACGTATCATCTCTAAGCTTCTCATCAGTGGTCCACTTTCTACCCTTAATTATTGCTTTATTAGTTAATGAACCACTATAATCATTTAGTTAGGCTTCTAGACCTAGATATCTTTTATCTAATATGAGATATCAAGATGAAAATATGAGTCACTATGTCCTCACAACCATATATAAGGTATAAAAGAAGGTGAAAGAGTTATTTTACTCTTTTGAAAATTCTATAAAAAGAAACTAATCTTTTATGGCTTTTAGCCAAAAGAAACAAGAACCTTAGAGTCAACACCATATAAAAATATATTAAAGAAATTGGAGTAGTTGATATTTTAACTTACTTAAAAAAGGTTTATAAGGTCCCAAAAAAGAAAAAAACCGTTCTCTAATTTTTTAGCCCCAAAAGAGCATATATTTCTTGAAAAACCTTATTAAGAATATGCTACAAAAAAGGGAAAAAGGGTTATTAGTATCCACTCTCTTGCTTTAAATTAAGTCTAAAAATTAAAGCTATAGCTAGTGTTGTGGTTTAGTAAGGAAATTATACCAATCTATATCTTTAGTTAATAGGCAACTAGTTAAGTTCTATTAAAGAGAAAGCCTATCAAGTCGAGTAGGACCACCATAAAACAATAATCTTGATAATTCACAAAGTTCAGTGAAGAATCGAAAGCAAAAATTCTCACTTTTTTCACTAATGATTTGCTTCTTTTAATAATGAAATCAAGCCTATTTATAAGCTAAAGTAACAACCCTAACCCTAAGAGTAGAGACAATGATATACTTTTAAAATATAAGAATACTCCTATTTTATTGTAAACTCCTACTTAAGAGTGAATTTTATTACCTAACTTTGACCTAATAAGCACTCCAATCATATTAATGAAGCCTCGGACCTCTTTCAAGCTTGAATTCATGCCATTTGTTACTTGGTTGGCCCAAATATCCTCAATCAGCCCATTTAGTGCTTCTATCATCTTGTTAGTTCTAGAATATGTCATTAGCCTTTCTTGAAAGCTTAATGGATCCTTAAAAGCTATGCATTGACTCTTACATGAATCTCATAACCACCAAATTAGGATGAAAGAGGGAGATGAGGGGAAAATAGTTTTCAAAACTAAATATGGTTTATATGAATAGCTTGTTATGCCATTTGGTCTCACTAATACAATAAGCACTTTTATGTAATTGATGAATCATGTTTTGCATGCATTCATTAGCATATTTATAGTTGTGTATTTTGATAATATTTTGATCTATATCAAAAACTTAATTGAGCATCTTAATCATTTATATTTTATTTTAAATATTTTACATTTTGAGAAATTGTATGCTAACTTTAAAAAATGTTCCTTTTTACATTGATTAGGTATATTTCTTGGTTATGTTATGAGTATTAAGGGTATTGAGGTTGGTAAGGAAAAGGTTATGGAAAGTCATAACTAGCCTACACCTAAGTTAGTTAGTGATGTGTGTAGTTTTCATGGTCTAACTAGTTCTATAGACACTTTATTAGAGACTTTAGAACCATTGTTGTCCCCTTAACTAGGGTTGTTAAAAGAAAATGGACTTTAAGTGGGGTAATGATCAAGACAAGGTTTTTAATTTGATAGAGGAAAAATTAAGTTATACACTTTTACTTGCCTTACCTAATTGTGCTAAAACCTTTGAGATTGAGTGTGATGGTTTAGATATTGGTATCAAGCTATTTTGATGCTAAAAAGGCAACCAATTGCCTACTTTAATGAAGAGTGAAGTAGAGCTAAGTGGAACACCCCTAAATTATCTCACCTATGATAAGAAGATGTATGCATTGGTACGAACTTTGGTGACATGGCAACATTACCTTTGGCTTAAGGAATTTATCATTCATACTAACCATAAATCCTTGAAACACTTAAAGGGGCAAGGGAAGTTGAACAAAAGACATGCCAAGCTAGTTGAATTCATTGCGATATTTCCTTATATCATTAAATATAAAAAGCTAAGGAGAATATGGTGGCTGATGCATTATCTCAAAGGCGTGCCCTTATTTTTACTTTGAATGCAAAATTATTAGGATTTAAGTATATTAAAAACAAATGCTAATGATCCTAATTTTTCTAATATTTATGAAACTTATGAGAAAATGACTTTTGGAAAATTTTATAAGTATGAGGGTTATTTTTTTAAAGAGAATAAATTGTATGTGCATATATGTTCCTTATGAGAGCTATTGGTACATGAGGCTTATAAGTCTAATTGGTTAATTTTGGAATTAAGAAAACATTAGATGTCTTAGTTAAGCATTTCTTTTGGCCATACATGAAGTGCAATTTTGAGAAGGCGTGTGGGAAGTCAATAACATCCAAATAGGCCAAATCTAGAGTTTTACCCCATGGCTTGTATACTTTTTACCCAAACCTAGCCAACCTAGGTTGATTTGTCAATGGACTTTGTGCTGGGACTATTGTGATTAAAAAAGGATAGAGATTTAATATTTTTTGACGTTGATAGGTTTTCAAAGATGACATAATTCATTCCATGCATAAAATTAACAATGCAAACAACATGGTAGAATTGTTCTTCAAAGAAGTAGTACACTTGCATGGCATGCCTTAAAGCATTATTTTAGACTAGGATACAATGTTCTTAAGCTACTTTTAGAAGATGGGCAAACCAACATAGTTGATCAAACTCTTTTTGCTTTGATACGTGCTATTATTCGCATAAATTTGAAAATGTAAGAAGAATGTTACATGTAGAGTTTGCATATGGTAAAAGTGTTCATTCTCCTTTAACTCCTTTGGATTTTATGCCTTTACCTATTGATGAGTATGCTAGTTAGATGGTGAATGCAAGGGAAAAATTTTGAAGTTGCATGAGAAGGTGTGGTAACAAATTTCACCCTAAATTGAGCAATATAAATCCTATGCCAACAAAGGGCAAAGAAAAGTGGTGTTTGAACCTAGTGATTAGGTTTGGGTGCATATATGTATGGAAAGGTTCCTAACTCAGATGCATTCAAAGCTATAGCCTAGAGGGGATGGTCTATTTCATATAATGGCATAGATTAATGATAATGCCTTTAAGTTGGACCTTCCTTTTGATTAAAATGTTAGTGCAACATTTAAAAGTGTTGATTTTTCTCCTTTTGATACAGGTGATGATTTAAAGATGAATTCTTTTATGGAAAGGGGGAATGATGAGATTCATGAAAGTACTAATGCATGAAGGGCTTTTAAGGATCTATTGAACATTCACAAAGAGCCAATGACACCTTTAAGTTCTAAAATGATGAAAGAAGTATTAAATTGGCTGATTAAGGATATTTAGACCAACCAAGTAACAAATGGTATGAATTTTAGCTTAAAAGAGGACTAAGGCTTCATTAATATGATTAGAGTGCTTAATGGGTTAGGGTTAAGTAATAAAATATACTCCTTAATAGGAGTTTCTTATAAAGTAGGAGTTTATTATAAATTAGGAGTTTACAATAAAATAAGAGTGTTTCTATATTTTAAGAGCATATCATTGTCTCTACTTTTAGGGTTAGGGTTGTTATTTTAGCCTATAAATAGGCTTGATTTTGTTGTTAAAAGATGCAAATCGCCAATGAAAAAAAAGTGAGAATTTTCTCTTTTGATTCTTCATTGAACTTTGTGAACTTATCAAGATTATTATCTTATGGTGTTCTAACCTAACTTATTACTCCCAAATCCCTTCTTTCTAGAGTGTGGCATCCATATTTTTCTTTATACCTTTAATTTGTGTTCCATTGATTATTGGGTCTAGGTTTATACCTTAGGTTTGTGTTCCTTTGAACATGAGGCCAAGGTTATTAAACCTAATTTAACTTTCTTAGGGCTTTAAATTTTTTGTTTTGCTTCTAGGTCTCATTATACTCTTTGGGGTTCACATCATTTATCCCCAATTAGAGACAGTAAGTTGCTTAATGTGTTAAGAGAGCATAGTGCGACCATAAGGTGGACCATTGCTAACATTACAAGGATTTGCCTAACTATGTGCATGCATAAGATTTTATTAGAAAGAGAGGTAAAACCAAGTAAAGGGGCACAAAGGAGATTAATGTAGGTATCATTTATCTAATCTCTGATACCAAGTGTGTAAGTCCAGTTGGTGAGGTGCCAAAGAAGTCTATATTATAGATGTCAAGAATGATAAAGATGAGTTGGTGCCACAACAAATCATAATGGGGTAGAGAATGGGTATTGCTTACCAAAAATTGAATATCACTACAAGAAAAGATCATTTTCCTTTTCTCTTTTTTGATCAGATGCTTGAATGGTTAGCTAGTCATTCTTTTTATTGTTTTCTAAATGGCTTTTTAGGTTACAATCAAATTCCAATAACAATTAAAGATTAATAAAAAGCAACCTTCATTTGCCCATTTGGTACCTTTGCTTACTAAAGGATGTTATAATGCTCTTGGAACCTTTCAGAGATATGATGTGAATCTTCTCAGATATGATAACAAGGATTACTGAGGTATTTATGGTCTTTTTTTTTTTTTTTGGTGATTCATTTGATGATTGCCTCCATAATTTAACCTTGATGCTTAAAAGATATTGTGAAACAAATTTAAGATTACGTTGGGAGATGAGTCATTTGCTAGTTAAGCAGGGTATATAGTTTTTAGACATCTTGTGTCTACTAAAGGTATAGAAGTAGACAAGGCAAAAGGTAATTTAAATGCTAAATTACCAACCCTTACTTCTATTAGGGGAGTTTGTAGTTTTCTTGATCATATAGGTTTTTATATGTGTTTCATCAAGGATTTTTCAAAAACATGCAAGCCTTTATGTAACCTGTTGGCTAAGGGTGCTAACTTTAATTTTGACAATGATTGTCTTGGTGCTTTTAAAACTTTGAAAGAAAAGCTAACATTTGCTCCCATTCTTATTGCACCTGATTGGTCTCTTCCTTTTGAATTATTGTGTGATGCATTTAATTATACTATTGGGGTTGTTTTAGGACAAACAATGAATAAATTACCTCATGCTATCCATTAAGCAAGTTGGACATTAAATGATGCTCAATTGAACTATTTGACCACTAAAAAAAAAAATTTAACAATGGTTTTTGCTTTAAAAAAATTCTACCCTTATTTGCTTGGATCAAAAACAATTATTTATTTTGATCATACTGCTCACAAAGAAATATGCTAAACCCAGATTGCCCAGGTGGATTTTATTGTTGCAAGAGTTTTGATTTTACAATTAAGGACAAAAGAGCGAGCAAGAATGTAGTGGCAAATCACTTATCAAAGCTTGGGTAGGAACCTGGCCATGAAAAAAAAATTCAAGATGTTTTGCCATTAAATGATGGTTTTCCTGAAGAAAAACTTTTCTCAATGCATGAGGATGGGCTTTGGTATGCAGATATTGTAAATTGTTTAGTTGGTGGCATTTTTAATCCTAATTTAAACTTATAAGGTAAGAAGATATTTCTATTAATGGTGAAGTATTATTTTTAACAATGGTTTTTGCTTTAAAAAAATTATGCCCTTATTTGCTTGGGTTGAAAACAGTTATTTATTCTGATCATACTGCTCTTAAATATTTGCTCACAAAGAAATATGCTAAACCTGATTGCCCAAGTGGATTATATTGTTGTAAGAGTTTTGATTTTACAATTAGTGACAAAAGAGGGGGCAAGAACACAGTGGCAAATCACTTATCAAAGCTTGGGTAGGAACCTGGTCATAAAAACAAAATTTAGGATGTTGTGCCCTTAAACGAAGATTTTCCTGAAGAACAACTTTTCTCGATCCATGAGGATGAGCCTTGGTATGCAAATATTGTAAATTGTTTAATTGGTGGCATTTTAATCCTAATTTAAACTCATAAGGGAAGAAGAAATTTGTATTAATGGTGAAGTATTATTTTTGGGATAAGCCATACCTGCTCAAGCATTGTTCAGACCAGATTATAAGGCGGTGTGTTCCTAAATCAAAGCAAAGGAGCATCTTACAACACAGCCATAGGCTTAGTTGTGGGGGGCATTTTGGTGGAAAAAGATGGCAGCTGAAGTATTGAAGTCAGGTTTCTTTTGGATAACCTTGTTCAAGGATGCCATTTCTTTTTGTGCCACATATGATGGATGCTGAAGAGTGGGCAATATAAGCAAGCAAAATGAGATGCTGCTCATAAATAACCTAGTGGTAGAATTGTTTGATGTATGGTGGACTGATTTTATGGGGCTCTTTCCTACTTCTTTTAGGTATAATTATATACTTGTTGTTGATTACTTATCTAAATGGATTGAGGCAATGGCTACCAAGACTAATGAAGGTAAGATTGTGCTTAGTTTTCTGAAAGATATGATTTTTACTAGATTTGGTACTCCTTGAGCCATCATTAGTGATGGAGGTACTCACTTTTGTAACAAAACATTTGCAGTGTTATTGAAGAAATAAAATGTTACTTATTGAGTAGCTACACTGTATCATTTACAGACCTCAAGACAAGTAAAAGTGAGCAACAGGCAAATAAAGGCAATCTTAGAAAGGACCATGAATACTTCTAGGATGGATTGAGCAATGAAGTTAAATGATGCTCTTTGGGCACATCGAACCATGTACAAAACTCCAATTGGAATGAGCCCTTATAGGCTTGTCTTTAGTAAGGCATGTCACTTAATAGTAGAATTGGAGTATTGAGTGTATTGGGCAATTAGGCATCTCAATTTTGATATGAGCAAGGCCAGAGATATAAGAAAGTTACTGTTAAATGAATTAAAGGAGCTTCAGAGTGAGGCTTATGAAATGCCAAGATTTACAAGGAATGGACCAAGCTCTATCATGACAAATCAATACAATGAAAAGAGTTTCACTAAGGTATAAAAGTCCTACTATATGACTCTTGTTTGCGACTCTTAACAAGAAAATTGAAGTCTAGGTGGTTAGGACCATTCTTGGGGAGACAAGTATTTCCTCATGGTGCTGTGAGATAGAGAATATGAAAACAGAAAATTGTATTATGGTTAACAATTGGCACTGAAAACTGTACTTGGAGAGCATTCCCACGACTTTAGTGATGGATTTTGTTGATTTGAGCCTTGGTCATGGTACTGCATTTTGCCTAAACATCAAATAATGGGAGTTGTTTTTCTTTTATTAGGATACTAATTTAGGGAATAATACTCTTTTTACTTGATTATTGATTTAGAATTTAACAAGAGCTTATTTAATTGAGTGGAAAGTGTTTGATTGTTATAACTGTTGAAGTGTATGCACTCTTATTTAGATTTATGTGCATGTATAAGAAAGTGTTGTCCTTCAATTGATGCTTTGCTTGTATTTATCCATTGAAGCTAGGCCTAAGTAGGGTTTAAGTAAATGAGTTTCAAAAAAAAAATTTACTCCAATGTTTTAAGTCACTTAGTAATTGGAGGTTCAACATGCCACCCAACTTTCATGTCAAATAGTAGCTTGAGATATGAGTACACAAAGTATTATAAGTTAATTGCTTATTGAGTGGTTGTGTGCTTTCATCACAATGATAGTATTTGCATCAAAAGGCAAGTGGTCATGGAAGAATTTTTATGGTGTTGAGAAGAAAAGACACTATATATATGCACACTCAATTTATTACATTCACTAGTAGTAGTTGGAAGTGGGATTACAAATTAAGTGTCACATATTTGATTGAGCTGATTGTAAATGTGCATAAATTGATTAAGTGGCATGCATGGATATGGGAATAATCTTTTAGACATGACCAATTTACGTATTTCATTTTGTGGAATTCTGAGTTGAGAATCAATGTCTTAAGGGTATTATTTTGTTAGCTTTTGTTTTCCTTCAAAGACATGCATTGCATTTGTCTAAGATTTTATGTTACTCACAACTCATCTACTAAGCATGATTAGCTTTTGTTGCATGTGCTAAATGCAATCATGATTCCTACAAAAATGGGTTAGATTTTATGTTATTTAGTTTTGTTTGTTTTACTTAAGGATGAGGAAAATATAGGTTTGGGGGTACTTGATAGCCTCAAAATTGTGATAGCATTTATGTTTTATTTACAATTTATGCTTTGTTAAATTTGTTCTTTGATACATTTATTGAGTGTTTTGTGGTAAGCGATTTTAGAAGTAACATTTAAAGATTATGAAGTGAACTGGAAAACAAAGAGGCTAAGTTGAAGGAAATTAATTTACAAGGCATTCTAATCAATTTCCAGCAGTTAACCATTTGTATGGCTAAAAAAATTATAGGAGTTGATGTCAGATTGATGAGACTATAACCTACAAAAAGCTTAGACACAAGGCCACACTTTTTGTGTTTATAGCCCAATCTAGTTCAATCTTTTTCAAGGTAGAAATTTCACTTCAAGTTGAATTTGCTGGAATTATGGGATTTAAAGTGTGATTTTAATGAGATGATTGGTCATGATTTGTGGAGAAAGATCAGCGGCCAAGATTGTACAACAATTTCAGAGATTAAAGGAGACTTATCAAGGAAATGAAGTGTTAAAATTAAGGGGATAGATTAGGAAAGAACAACTTAAAATAGAAGCGCACAACTAGTATACAAAAGATTTACTTGCTGCTGAAAATTAGGGATGTGTTTCAGTGGACTGGATGACAGCTAAGATTATGGGAGAAAGATTATGTGATAAGGGGTGTTATTATGCTGTAAAAAAGGGAGCAAAAGGTGGTGGAAGGAGAGGTGGAACGGTATGAAACTAGGTTAGAAAAGAGAGAGGTTCTTTTGAAATTAATTTTTCTACCATGTCTTGTACTTGTGTTTTTCCATGACGTTTATGAACTAAATTCATAGCTAGGAATTTGATGTAACCTACATAGAATTTCTTTGTCTTGTACTTGAGTTCTAAATTAGTTCAATATTTCTATTTCATTCATTGTGCCCTAATTCCATATTGAGTTTATGCCATCTATTATCTATATTAAATATGAACTTAGTGGATACGAGACATAACTAAGGAAGATGCCATATTCACATGTTGTGTGTGCACTCTTGAATGAATTAATCCTTATTGATGTAGATACCATGCTAAGATAGGAATTTGGTTTTTATCATTCTCGTGGGTTTAATGAGTTTTTAATCATTAAATGAGCTAGATGTCATGGTAGTTTAATGATTAGGAATATTTGATTATAGCCAGAAGCCAATGGAATGATCATACTAAGAGAGAACAAGCCCTAAACTAATGATTGTTGAAATAGTGCTAATACACTAATGTCTTGGCCATGGGGATGTTGCTTCTGAGTGTCCAAATAAGAGGGTGTTGACTATTTGAGAACCATGAGGGGAAATAAAGAGTGAAGATGAGGTAACATTAAAAGAGGAAGAGAATGATTGATTAAGGGAGATAATGTAGAGTATGTTGATAAGGGATAATTGCTTGTAATTTGATGTGCCTTGGACTTACAAGCATAAGTGTATGATGAATAGCATGAAAACCTCTTCCATACTAGGTGCATGATAGATAAAAAGGTGTGTGGAGTGATTCCAAATGGAGGTCATTGCTCTAATGTTGCTTCTTCCATCTTGGAGGAAAGGATGAGGTGATGTGTAATGGGGCTCCAATAAGTGCAAGCCACTTATTTTAGGGAGATCCTGGCAATATGATAGGAGGACTATACATGATGGATTCAAAAACACCTATTCTTTTGTTAAGGATAAGGAAAACATAGTCTTAGGACCTTTTAGTTTGCAACAAGTGCAACAAGACTAGCTTTGGGTTAAGAAAGGAAATAAAGAAAGTATAAATTATTCAATATATCATAAGAATTTCAATGCACTAATTCAAGCTTTAGAGACATGGTAACATTACTTGTTGCCCAAGGAATTTGTTATTCTAGAAGTAGATCATGAATCCTTGAAGCATTTGTTGGGGCAAAGCGAGTGGAATTGAAAACATGCTAAATGAGTGGAGTTCTTGGAGGCCTTTCCTTGTGCCAGCAATTACAAAAGGGGAAATGTAAATGTAGTGGCAAATGTGCTGTTATGAATGTATATTCTAATCTTATTGTTAAATGCTAAGTTAATGGGTTTTGGATTGATTAAGAGCCAATTTGGATGTTCCAAACTTTGCTGCTATTTACTTAGCTTGCGAGAAAAGGGCTGTTAATGGTTTTGATGAGCATAAGGGGTACTTGTTCAGATTTGCAAGGCTTTGTATTCCTAAGGGATCTAGTAGAGAACTTTTAGTAAGGGAAATGCATGATGGAGGTATAGCTAGACACTTTGGTGAAATAAGACTTTAGTGCCAGTCAAAGAACATTTTTATTCACTGAGGATGATTAGAAATGTGCTTGAGTTGTAAAAAGGCAAAGAGTATACAAACTACTCATGGGTTGTTTATGCCATTACCTATTCTGATTTAACCTTAGGTTGGTGTGAGTATGGAGTTCATTCTAGGGTTACCAAGGACACAAAAAAGGAATGATGTGAACCCTAAAGACCATAATAAAACTCACAAGCAAAATAAGGAATTTGAAACCCCAAGAATGTTAAATCAGGTTCAACAAAAGTAAAACCTTAACCTAATATTTGAAGGAACATAAGTTTAAGTTATAAACATAGACCCAAAGTTCAAAGGAACACAAACCAAAAGTATAAAGAATGATATGGACACCAAACCCCAAAAGGAAGGGATTTGAGAGTGATAAGTCAGGTTAAAATGCCATAAGATAATCATTTTGATAATTTTGCAAAGTTTAATGAAAAATCAAAGAGAAATTTTTCAATTTTTTTTTTTACAAATGGTCTACATCTTTTAACAATGAAATCAAGCATATTGATAGGTTGAAGTATCAACCCTAACTCTAAAAGTAAAGACAGTGATATACTCCTAAAATATAAGAATACTTTTATTTTATCGTAAACTCCCATTTTATAACAAAATTTTGCTTAAAAGTGTATTTTATTACTTAAACTTGACTCATTAAGTATTCCAATCATATTAATGAAGCATGTAGTACTTCTTTTAAGTTTCAATTCATATCATTTGTTACTTGGTTGGCCTAAATATCCTTAAACAGTCCATTTAATACTTCTTTCATGTTTTTAGCCCTTTAGCATGTCATTAGCCCTTCATGATTGCTTAATGGATCCTTAGAAGCCCTCTATGTATTGACACCTCTATGAATCTCATCAAGGAAGGATTTGGTTATGGTGGTTACTGATAGGTTCTTAAAGATGTCTCATTTTGTACCTTATCACAAAACTAATGATGCTTTTCATATGGGAGATTTGTTCTTTCAAGAAATTATGAGATTGCATGGAATACTAAAGCATGTAGTGAATGATAGGGATGCCAAGTTCTTGAGTTACTTTTGAAAGACTTTGTGGAAGAAGCTTGGCATAAGACTACTCTTTAGTACAACTTGATATCCATAAATAGATAGATAAACTAAGGTGCTAAACCACACACTTTCTTCTTTACTTAAAACTATTAATAACTAGAATTTAAAAAATTAAGATGATTGATTAACTTTTATTGAATTTTTGTATAATAGAAGTATGCATAGTGTAACTAAACATTCTTTTTTTGAGGCAGTCTATGGATTTAATTCCATTACCCCATTTGATTTAGGTAGAAAACAAGTATAGTTTGCTCCACATGATCCTGTGTGGATTCATCTTTGAAAAGAGAGATTTCCAAGCAAATAGAAGTCCGAACTTATGCTTTAAGTAGGTGGTCCTTTTGGTACATTTTTCCTTCCCATGATTCATATTCAGTTGGTTTAGAGTAAAAATCACTCAACTTATGTGTTTCTGTTTAGCACTCCCTCACTTGTTTCACTTAATACCTTAAGCACACACAACCTTGGGCTCTTATACCAAAATGATGGTGCCTACGATGATACTTTCACTTCTAATAATCCTAATTTTGCAAATGTTTAAGGAACTTATGAGAAAACAATTTTTGGGAAATTCTATAGGCATGAGGGTTATTTGTTTAAGGAGAATAAATTACATGTGCCTTGCAAGAGCTACTTGTGTGTGGGGCTCATAAGGCTGGTCTAATGGTCATTTCAAAGTTAGGAAAACCCATCGATGCCTCAGTGGAGCATTTCTTTTGGCCATAAATGAAACAAAATGGTGAGATGGTGAGTAACATGCAAATAGGACAAATCTTAAGTTTTACCTTGTGGCTTGTACATTTCTTTACCCATACCTAACTGACACTAAGTTGATTTATCTATGAACTTTGTGTTGGGGCT
Organism: Bruguiera parviflora; assembly: GCA_019804595.1. Taxonomy (NCBI): domain Eukaryota; kingdom Viridiplantae; phylum Streptophyta; class Magnoliopsida; order Malpighiales; family Rhizophoraceae; genus Bruguiera; species Bruguiera parviflora. Next base: position 3,946,602 of record CM034058.1, read on the forward strand.
GCCATGATGAAAAAAGAGTAGAGATTCTGTATTTATTGCTAGTAGGTTTTCAAGGTTGGCACACTTCATCCTATGCCATAAATTGACCATACAAATAATGTGGTAGAATTATTCATCAAAGAAGTAGTAAGATTGCATGGCATACCTCGAAGCACTATTTTAGATTACTATACAAAGTTTTTGAGCTACATTTAGAAGACTTTGTAAGGTAAGTCAAGTGTTACCTACCATCCATAGACAAATTGACAAACCAAGGTAGTTAATCAAACTCTTTTTACTTCATTGTGTGTTATTATTCACATGAACTGAAAACATGGGAAGATTGTTTGCCATATGTAAAGTCTACATATAATAGGAGTCTTCATTCTTCTACTAGTTCCTCTTTATTTGAAATTATGTATGGTTTTAATCCTTTGACTTCTTTGAATTTAATGCCTCTTCTTGTTGATAAGTGTGCTCCTTTAAATGGTGAATGCAAGGCTGAAATGGTGAAAAAGTTGCACGAGATGATGTAACAACAAATTGCAAAATGAACTAAGTAATATGCATCCCATGGCAACAAAGGGCAAAAGAAGGTGGTGTTAGAACCTGATAATTTAATTTGGGTGCATATGCATAAGGAAAGGTTTTCAGCTTTATTAATTGTATATCTTAATACAGCCCAAGGCTTTATTAATTGTATAAGTATGCTAAATTTTCCTAAGTTAAGTAAGTGTAAAGAGTCAAAGCAACAAGGTAATGGAATTAATAAGATGGACCTATCACAAAGTTTGTAAAACAAAAGATGAGTGGAATGGTCATAAAATCAGTTACAAGACTGGTTTACTACTAGAAGGCTAGATTGGTGTTAGTCATAAGCCTTGTGGTGAACTAGTTAATGCTAGACATGTGCCTTTGTGAATCTAACTGAATTGACCCAAATTCATATGTTGTCAGTTTATTTAGGAAGTTTTTCTTATTTCTAGGGTTAGGATTGTTGTTTCACCTTATAAATCTCTATTTTAGCCAATAAGGTAGGTAACCTAGATAGGAATTTTTCTTTCCAAAAAACACTTTGGCTATTTTATTTGGTAAAGACTTTTAAGAAGAATACATCTTTATACCACCTAAAATGAGATAAGTTAGGATATCTTAAGTTAATGAGCTATTCATAAGTCTTATCCATTAATAAGGTGGTTGTACCAATAAAATAATTAATGGTTGTATATATTAGTGTATTAGCACTATTTGTTAGTTGCATTCCTTGTTTGGTTTTTATGGCAAGAAATATCTAAGAATTAAGTTCTTTTGATAAATAGAAATTGCACCAGACTTTAAATTATCTAGGAACAATTCACCTTATACATAGACTTGATTTCATTGTTAAAAGGGATAAATCGTTGGTGAAAAAAGAAGTAAGAATTTTCTTTTATGATTCTTCATTGAACTTTATGAACTTATCATGATTATTGTCTTATGGACTTATCATTCTCAAATCCTTCTTTATGCCTTTGGTTCATGTTTTTTTTAAACATTGGGCTTATGTTCATACCTTAGGTTTATGTTCTTTTGAATAATGAATTAAGGTTTTATTTTTGTTAAACTTGATCAAACTTTCTTGAAATTTTGAATTCCTTATTTTGCTTATGGGTTTCATTTGTACTTTCTAAGGTTTACATCAACCTTTGGTTCTAGGAATCCATTGAACTCCATCAAACAATGGAATCTTTAATAATAATTAAATTTGTTTCCGAGTATGCAATGGTTTAATTCCTATATAATGAGACTATCTACTCATTTCTTCTTAACAAGTACGCAACTTTATACACCTTTGGTATTTAGAATCCATTGAATTTGATTAAACAAATAAGTCTTTGATAATGATTAGATTTTCCTAAAAGTATTTTTAGTTCAATTGCTAAATAATGAGGCTATCTCTTCATTTCTTCCAAACAAGCCTCTATTTACTGCAATGACTCCTTCACACAAAATGATCTTGAAATTAACTTCTATGCCCACAACAAACAAGCATATTTGTACACCTTTGGTACTAGGAATACATTGAATTCCCTCAAACAAAGGAGTCTTTGAAAGTGACTCATTTTTCTTGTAAGTATGCAATGGTTTAATTCTTAAATAATGAGACTATCTCTTCATTTCTTCGTAACAAGGCTCCACCTTTCATTCTAATGACTTATTCACATAAAATGATGTTGAAATTAAATTTTGTACTTACAACAAATATTATATTCATTGCAACAAGTATGTTAGTAGACCTTTGGTTTAATGAATAATGGGACAATTTTTTCATCTCTTCCTAATAAGGCTCTTCCTTGCATTGCAAGGGCACATTCACTTTATATGAGTAAAAGGTATTGTAAAAAAGAGATTAATGAATTATTAGATCTAGTAAATCATCATTTTATGTTTTGCATTTTATGTTAATAATTAAGCAAAAATTGACAGAGGTGCTGCAAGGTTAGTCATAAACTACAAACAATTGTACAAAGTCCTTAAATAGATCAAATATCCTATTCCAAATATAAGAGATTTAATCAAAAGATTAGCAAGAGCAATAATATTTTTAATGTTTGATATGAAATCTATATTTGGGCAAATGCGTATTGAAGAAAAATATAAATGAAAAAATTACTTTTACTCTTCCTTCTAGACAATATGAGGGAAATGTTCTACCATTGAATTCCTTCAAACAAATGAATCTTTGAAAGTGATTCACTTTTCTTATAAGTATGCAATAGTTCAATTCCTAAATAATGAGACTATCTCTTCATTTCTTCCTAAGAGGGCTCTTTCTTTCCTTCTACAAACTCATTCACATAAAATGATGTTGAAATTTTGTACTTACAACAAATATTATATTCATTGCAATAAGCACATTAGTAGACCTTTGGTACTATGACTAATGAGACCATTACTTTATCTCTTCCTAACAAGACTCCTCCTTACATTGCAAGGACACATTCACACATAAAATGATGTTGAAATTAAATTTTATGCTTACAACAAATATTATTTTCATTGCAATAAGCATATTAGTAGACCTTTGGTACTATGACTAATGAGATCATTACTTTATGTCTTCCTAACAAGACTCCTCCTTACATTGCAAGGACACATTCACACATAAAATGATGTTGAATTTAAATTTTATGCTTACAACAAATATTATTTTCATTGCAATAAGCACATTAGTAGACCTTTGGTACTATGACTAATGAGACCATTGCTCTATCTTTTCCTAACAAGACTCCTCCTTGCATTGCAAGAACACATTCACACAAAATGATCTTGAAATTAACTTTTGAGGCAACAACAAACATTATATTCATTGTGATAAGCATGTTTGTACATCTTTGGTACTAGGAATCTTGAAATAGTAAAGGCATCGATCATTAGTTGTTCTTACAGGTATACAATGGTTCAATTCCTAAATAATGAACTTGTCACTTCATTTCTACCTAATTAGGCTTTATCTTTCATTGTAAGGACTCATTCGCACAAATTGATTGTGAAATTAACTTTTATGTTAACAATAAAAATTATATTGATAGTAACAAGCATGTTTAACCACCTTCAATACTACGAATTCATTACATTTCCTCAAACAAAGAAATCTTTGATAATGATTAGTTTTTCCTACAAGTATTCTTAATTTGATTCTTTCAAACAAGGCTCCACCTTTCATTGCAAAAACTCATTCATGAAAACTGATCTTGAAAATAACTTTTGTGCACACAAAAAACATTATATCCATTGCAACAAGGATGTCTTTACACCTTTGGTACCATGAATCCATTGAATTCCATCAAACAAAGGAGTCTTTGATCATGATTAGCTCTTTTTACAAGTATTTTTGGTTCAATTTCTAAATAATGTGATCATCTCTTTTTTGCTTCCCAACAAGGCTCCTCCTTTCCTTATAAGAACTCATTTACAAAAAATGATCCTAAAATTACCTTTTGTGTTTACAATAGAAATTATTTTCATTGCAATTAGCACATTTGTGGACCTCTATTACTATGAATCCATTGAATTCCATTAATTAAAGAATTCTTTCATAATGATTAGCTTTTCATGCAACAATTTTTGGTTCAATTCCTTGATAATGAGACTATCTCTTCATTTCTTTTAAACAAGGCTCCACCTTTTATTACAAGAACACATTCACTTAATCTGATCCAAAGCTTTCTCATAAGTATCATTTCTAAGTTATCAACATATTTTGCTTTTACACCTTTAATTGATACATTAACTGACTCTAATGGGGACTGTGGCCCTTGTATGAAAGGTCATTTACTTATGATAATTCCCTATCAAAACTCATGAGTTAGGAAATCAAGTAGAGAATTAGAATTTCTTTTAATAAACTCAATATCAAAATCAAAAATAAAAAGTATTCTTTGTCATCTTGTAATGATTTGTACTAAAACAATGTTCTTAACATGGTAGTTTTTTTCATTTTTTTCTTTAATTTTCTTAATTGCCTTCGTATGCTTATCTATCTAATCCTGTCGATTTTTCTATAATCTTTCAAAAAGAGGTTTAGCATTATAAGTTAAAATTTCTATAAAATTTTGAAATATAATTCAAACATCTTAAAAGTCTTTGCAACTATTTTTTATCTCTTATTTCATTAGGAAATTTGGAGGCAAATGTAATGACTTGATTTATGGGAACAATAGTTCCATTTTCGATAAAGTGAACAAGGAAGCTAACTTTGGTTTAGAATAACCTCATTTTTTAGTAGCAACTACCAGAACAACTTTTTCAATAATCTTTAAGAAAAGGTTTTACTATTTTAAATGTTATTCAATGGTATGTGAGAATACTAATACATAATCATTATAAAGAATGGAAAATGTTGAATAAGTATTAAATATTTCATTTATAATTTTTTGAAACTTAAAGGGTGCATTCTTCAACTTAAAAGGCATTACATTTCACTCATAATATTAGAATAAAATTGTAAATGTTGTTTTGTATTTATCTTTTTCATGAATTTGGATTTGCCAATAACCATATTCATATCAAATTTTAAAAATATAGGGGCTTCATAAAACTTGTTAAGCAAATATTTTTTATTAAGTATGAGATACATAATCCATCGTAATGCCTTATTCAAAGGTTTGCAGTTAATGACGAATTATGGAACTCTTCTTTCAAGTTTTGTATCATTTCCAACATAAAATGCTAGGCAACTCTAAAGACTGTTATTTTTTCTAATAAGCCCTTTCTTTAAGATATCATCTATTTCATTTTTATAGATTTCTAAATTCCTTGGTCTTATAGCTATAGGTCTAGTTTTTGTAGGAATTTGACTTTTATTAAAAGTCATTTTATATGGTAATTCTATACATACTTTGTTATCTTCCAAAAAGCTATAGGAATTTCTGTATAAACAAATGTTCAAATTTCTTCTGTATTTATGATATTGTGGCTTGAATAATAAAAGTATAATTTTTGCTTGTAAATATTTTTTTACTTCACTTTGAAGAAATTGAATAAATCTCTCTTTTTTTAATTATTTTTTGAAGTAAATCTATCTCTCTATATTGATAAATAAATATAAATTTAAAATTAATAAACTTTCCATCTATCTTTGAGAAAATTAATTGATTGCTAATCTCTTTTATAAGATACAACATATGCAAGAAAGGATTTCTTAAGATAACATCTTGAAATATATTCTTAACCAATAAAAAAGGAATTTCTTTACAAATTCCTTCGTTACATAAAGCAGCCTGTAATAGCTAGTACTTAATAACAAACTTGTTCTTCTCTGCAATGTTTAACACTTTGGTAGCTTTCAAAAAGTATCTTAAAGGAACTTTTCTCTCAATGATACAATTCATAATAGTATTTAAATTAATTAAGGTACTAGCAAAAAAATTATATTCCTTATTAGTTCCTACTATAATCTTAGTTTGTTATTTATGGGTAATAACCCTTATCAATTAAATTAACATATTGAATAGTTCTTAACTCTTCTTTTAAAAAAGTATCTAGAATGTTTGGGGGATCTTTTATTTTATTAAACATTGATTCTCGAACTAACACTCTCTTTTAACCCTTATATCTTAGTTTTTAATTAATTGAATTTAATTTTTAGTTTTCTAATAAAGGGTTATATAGTTCTAGTTTTTGTAATCTTCTTCTAGCTCTTTAACTTAGTATTGTCTTAAGTCAAAGGAAGATATTTTTCTAATTGCTCTTTTTTTTCTTTTGGATTTACAATTTTATTAATAAGATCTAATTTTTTTTTTTTTTTGCAAGAACTAATAAGTTATTACTTTTGCATAAAGTTTGATAATAGTTGCATTATCCATTACAACTATTTTTTGAATCATCCTTACAATTAGTTTATTCTCTAAGAAGATCTACTTTGAAGTCTAAATCTTTAAACTCTATTACTAATAAGAATATGTGTATTAATGACCTTTCAAAGGTCCTCATGTAAGGACAATTCTTAAATTTTTTGTTTCATTTTGCATTTACAAACTAAGTTTTTTCTTTTCTTTTGACTTTTTCTTTGTATAAAAAGACTTCTTTTATAGGTTTATAACCCTTATTTTTGAATTTTTTGGGATATTTCATGGGTGGATAACCCATCTACTCATAAAAATCTCCTAAAGTTTTTTTACCTTGAGATTTTTCATTTTGTAATTGCTTATGTAGCTTTATTTCATTACAAAGTTTAACTCTTTTAGCTACTACCTCAACAACTAATTCTTAACTTTAGCATGATAGGTTTTTAAACCCATTTTTAACTCTTTTGGTAGATAGAGTGGGTAACCCAAATAAGAATCTTTTTTTCCAAAAAATACTTTAGCTATATTCTTTGGTAAAGACTTTTAAGAAAAATACATCTCTATACCACCTAAAAAAGAGATGAGTTAGGATATCTTAAATTAATGAGCTACTTATAAGTCTTATCAATTAATAAAGTGGTTATAATTGTACTCAAGCCATTCCTCTAATAAAAGGTTGACCAATATGGATCTATGATTGTATAATTTTGTAAGGATTTTATTAGAAGTCATTTTGTTAATATTCAAAGAGTCCTCATAAAAAGGTGATAGATCTTTTTGTACAGGATTTTGTTTTAATAAGAATATTTCCTAAAATTTATTCACATAATCCTTAATCCTTAAAGATTCCTCTTTTCTAATTTATTCCTCTTCTTCTAGGAACAAGGCTTCTTTTTCCTTTAATCCAAGGTTTTTTTTTTTACTTTTTGACTATTTCATCAACTAATTTTTCCTTTTCAAGATTTTTACCTAACATATTATATTATGTTTCTTCTGATGACATGGGTTTAAATAAAATATATTTTTTTCTATCTTTGGTTTAACAAAAGATAGTAGAGTTTGCTAGGAAATTTCTTCAATTTTTTCTTCAACTCTATTAAACTAATTACCTATAGATTAAAGTTAAAGATTAACATAATTCCCTTTCTAAATAACAACACTAATAAATTGTTCTACTTTATTTGGTGAGATTATAACCTTACTATCTTTGACTTTTACACTTAAGTTTAAAGCAAGAGGATAAACACTAATGACCTTTTTCCTTTTTGGTAGTGTACTCTTGGTACGCTTTTTCTAAGACCATACACTCTTTTGTGGCAAAAAAATTTGGGAAAAGTTTTTCCTTAATTTTATAAACCTTTTATATATACCTTTTCCAAATTGATAAAAATATCTATTGTACCCATTTTAATAGTATATCTTTTATGGTGTTTACATCATCATTCTTGTTCTTTCTTATTAAAGGTAATAAAAAATCATTTTCTTTTTACAGTATTCTCAAGAAAGTAAAATAACTCTTTAACTTTTTCATCAACCTCATTAACAACTTTAATGGCATAAAGACTCCCATCATCATCTTGATATTCTTTATCAAACAAAAAAAGAGATATAGGCCTAAAACCTTAACTAGATGTTTCTAGTGGTTCATTAATCATAAAAGTAGAAATCAAGAGAGGAAAGTCAATTTTATATTAAGGTTGATTAATCTGCTCTCTAATTCTTTTAATTCTTTCCAATTTAATGATTGGCATTGAAGAGGTAGAGAATCTTGATTTAACTTTTTCTTTTCCTTTCTTAAGGTTTAACTTCACACTTATAGATGGAGTAAATCAGATTTTGACATCCCTATCTTTGTTTTTTTTTTTCATTTGTCTATTAACCTATTTAATAGGTTCAACTATTTTTTCCAAAGTCTATTTTTCAAGTAATTTAACCTAATCCTAAGCAATTATTTTTGGAACCCAAACATTAGCTTTTGACCTATTGGTCAAAAATAATGTTGTAGATCCCTTGTCCACATATCTTGCTGAAATTCTTTAATTTTTGGGATAGTGGTATTCATAACCCTGTAGTGTATTCAATGAATAAGAATTAGATGTTTTGAAGTAGGCATCATATCAAATCCTTCAATTTTAATATTTAAGAATAAAACATGTATTAAATTAGAATATGATAAAAATATAGTAAAATTTGAAAAACATAAAAACCATATAAGTCCATCACTTAAAGTGGATTCAACTACTTTATAATAAGGAGTCATTAAATCTATTATGTCTTTCATCACAAATACAAATGATAGTTGAGTTATTTAAACCAAGTCTTATAGCAGGCTTAAGTGTTAATTGTACCATTCTAACATGGAGAAACTTATACTTTTATTCGTGTGAACTAATAAGCTCCTTGGATAGAAAAAAGAAATTATTATAGCCTTAAGTTAATGGTAGTGCTTCTTCAACAATTTTAATAACATAATCAATTTTTTGTGAAGAAACTTCCTTATTTATAAACATTAGCAGAGGAAGATTAAGGGCTCTAGTTCTATAAATAATTGCTATCTAAATCTTCATTAGTTATTCTTTCTCTATTTTTATTCATAAAGAGACTATTACTCCTATATAGTCAATTAGGCCTTAGCCTATCCATATCTCATGGTATCATTGTCAATGTCTTATGACATAGCTTTACATGTTTAATCCTAACAAACACAAGCACAAAGGTAGTTGCAACTTAGGGTTTTAACTATAAGATGTAGATAAAATAAAATTTTCTTCAACAATTTAGAAGGTTATGGCTTTGATACCATTCATATCTTGGTAGGATAGGATCACATAAATACAAATTTTGATCACACAAACACAAATAAAGCATAAAAATACAAAAATATAAAGCATATTAAAAAATAAAAGCTTAATTACAAAAATAAAGCTTTTATTGATCAAAATGTTATTAAAGGTGTTTATTTTATAAGAAAAAAGAGAGATACAAAGTGAGAGAATTAAAATTTAGAAGAAGGAAAATTGGACTTTGCCTTTGAAAGTAGCCTAAAGGTTTACTTATACAATAGAAAAGGTGATAACCATTATTAAGGGAACTCTTTGCTAAAGTAAAATTGTCCTTGATCACTTGCTTTTGTTAAAGTTGTTTTAATAAAAACTGTCTATCTAGTCTCGTGACTACTTTTCCATCAAAAGTAATTTCATTGTTTATAGCTCATATGGGTCAAGAGAATCTTGCATAATGTCATCATGGAGGTGTCTCTAACTACTTTTAACTTGATTTGCTTATGCATCTTGCTCCAGTTGGAGCAATGTAGCCATCATTTTCAATAACTTTTCTTGTGACACTAACTCCATTAAGATGTTCAAAATTTCTTCTAGATCAAATGATGTGGGCTTTGGAAGTGAATCTTTAGGTCGATTGATACAAATGATTCTTTTGCTAGTATAGACTACATCATCGAAGAAATCAAACTTTTCTCACTATAGGATATGCTTGATATCCACACCCAAAATATTGACATGTTTAGCCATATTAGTGTAATCCCACTTGATGATCTATGAGATATGATATCAAGTTGCAATCATTAATAATGAGTCTTTAACCTCATCATTTATTTTACAAAATCATTTATAAATGGTTCTTACTTTGTGAGGTAAGGTTATATGATGTAAACCCCACTTAAAATACTATATTCTAAACCAATTTAGAAATTTTTTTGGATTATTTAGAAGATATATCTGAATGAACTAGCTAAATTTTCTTCGTCTCTTTTCATATAATAAGGCTTTATCCATGCTTTGATATAATCAAAATAATTATATGTTTTAACCTCCCACCATTCTTTGAGATCTTGATAACCAAAGAGATCACCATGCCAATCTTCTAGGTGAAGAATTTTCTTTATCTTAAATTTGACATAAACCTAATCTTTGAAACCATAACCAAATCTTGATCCTTATTTTGTGGGTTCAATAATCAATGAGCCTACTTCATGTAATATTTGTTGATAATACATTCAAATCTCTATACTAGTGTGAGGATACATATCATCTTTAAGATAAAATTTAGAAATTTTATTAGGTCTAAGTTAAGTATAATTATTCTTAACAACACATAAAAAGTCTATATGCTAAATTAAAGGATACATTATGGATTTATCCAAAGATCACTCATAAGATTCATTTTGAAGTTTATTAACTTCTTTTACTTTTGCATCTTTAGCAAGTGAATTAATCAACTTTGTTAGGGATTGTGGCCTTTACATAAGAGGTTGTTTACTCATGATGTAGTTCCTTACAAAAACTCATCAGTTAAAACCACATCTATACACCTTTGGTATTAGGAATCCATTGAATTCTCTTAAACAAATGAGTCTTTGAAAGAAGTTCACTTCACAAAACTATTCATAAATAGTTTTGACTTCATGGGGTAGGGTCATATGATGTAAACCCTACTTAAAAAACTAGGTTTTAAACTAATTTGAAATCCTTTTAGATCATTCGAAAGATGTATCAGAAAGAACCAATTAAATTTCTTTTGCCTATTTTCATATAATAAGGCTTCTTCCTATGCTTCGATATAATTGAAGTAATTGTAGGTTTTAATCTTCCACCATTCTTTTAGCTTATGGTAGTCAAAAAGATCACCTTGCTAGCCTTTGGGATAAAGAATTTTCTTTATCTTGAACTTGGTGTAGGCCTAACCTCTAAAATCATACCCAAATCCAAAGCCACATTCTATAGGTTTAATAACCATTATAAGCCTATTTTACAAAATATTTGTTGATAGTATAGAAAATATTTCATACTAGTATAAGGATACATAGCATCTTTAAGATAAAATCTAGTGACCTCATTAAGTCTCAACTAAACATAATTATTTTCCACAACACACTAGAAATCTATGTGCTTAGGGATTAAAGGATACATGATGGATTTATCCAATACTTGCTTATAAGAAGCTTTATGAAGTTTATCAACTTCTTTTGATTTTGCATCTTTGGCTTGTGAATTAACTAATTTTTCTAGGAATTAAGGCCCTTGTATAAGTGATCTTTTACTCATGCCATAGTTCCTTGCAAAACCCATGAGTCAAGACATTAGGTGAAGAATTAAAATTTTCTTTAACAAACTCAATGCCAAAATCAAACATATAAAGTATTTTTTACCATTTGGCCAAGATTTATTTAGATGCAAATGTTTTTAACATCTTTAGTAAGGACATCTTTTGTTGCTTTACAATTTATTCTTAAAAGAAATCTTTGATTTAAGATCAAATTTGAAATTTTGAATACATAGCACTATGGCTAAAATTTTGTTTTTAATAGTTGAGTAATTAACTCTAATTACTTCCTAGACACCTAAAATGAAGTGAACTAATTGTTTAGTTGAATTAATCCTTTGTTTAAGAATTCCTCAATAACCCTTATCTAATGCATCAATTTTAACTATTTTTAAAGCATCAAGATAAGGAAGGGTTAAACATGGTAATTCCTTTGTTTTCATTTTTATCTTCTTAGCTTCCTTCATATGTTCATCCATCCACTTAGGAGGATTTTCTGTAATATATCAAATAGAGACTTAGCATCATAAGCTAATTCTTTATAAAATTATGAAATATAATTCAAACACCTTAAAAACCTTTGCAATTGTTATTTTTCTCTAATTTCATTAAGAAATTTAGAGGCAAACTAAATTACTCTGTTAATAACAACAATAGTTCCACTTTTAATGAAATGACTAAGGAATCTAACTTTGGTTTGGACTAACTTTATCTTTTTTATAGATATGGCTAAACTAGCCTCTTAAATAACCTTTAAAAATAAGTTCAAGTGTTTAAAATGTTGTTTGATAGTATTAGAAAATACTAATACATTATTAATATAAATAATAATGAATGTTGAATAAGTATTAAATATTTCATTCATGATTTTTTGAAATTCATGAGGTGCATTTTTTAACCCAAAAGACATTACATTCCACTCATAATATCCAAATGGAACTACGAATAGTATTTTGTATTTATCTTTTTGATGAATTGGATTTACCAATAACTTGATTTCATACCAAAATTTCAAAATATTTGGACTTCATAAATATTTTTAAACAAATCTTTCTTATTAGGTATAGGATATCTAATCTATATCAAGGTCTTATTTAAAGGTTTGTAGTTTTTTAATTAGTCTTGGAACTTCTCACTCCAATTTTGCGGCATTCTGTAGATAAGATATTGCACAACTTAATGGGATGTTACATTTCTAATAAACCTTTTCCTTAAGAGATCATTTATCTCAATTTTTGTAGATCTTTAAATGTTTTGGTTCTATAGCTATGGGTTGGTCCTTTGTAGGTACTCTATTTTTATTAAAAGTTAAATCATATGGTAGGTCCACTACATGCTATTTCCTATTCCAAAAAGCTGTAAGGATCACCACACAAACTAGTGTTTCTAATTTTTTTGTATTTCCTATATTTTGACTTCAATAATAAGAGTATTAATTTTTTCTTATAACTATTTATTTTTCATTTCACTTTATAGAAATTAAATAAATTACTCTTTTCTTTTAATTATTTTTTGAAGTAAATCTATCTTCTTATATTAAGGAGTAGATATAAATCTGAAATTAACAAGCTTTTCATTTATTTTTGAGAAAATTCCTTTATTACTAATTTCCTTAATAAGATATAGCATATGCAAGAAAGGGTTTTAAAAGATGACATTTGAGATAAGTTCTTAACTATTATAAAAGGAATTTCTATGCATATTTCTTCATTACATATAACTACTTATGATAACTTGTACTAAATAAAAAGTTTGCTCTTATCAATAGTGTTAACACTTTATTGGTTTTTAAAAAGTATTTTTAAGGAACTATTCTCTCATTAGTACAATTCATGTCAATGCCTATATCAATTATGATTGTGGCAAAAAAAATATACTCTTTATTGATTATAATAGTAATTTGAGTATGTCATTTATAGGTAATAACCCTATCAATTAGATTAACATATTAAAGAGTACTTAACACTTTTAAAAAAGTATTTGGAATGTTTGGAGGTTCTTCTGTTTTATTAGACATAGATTCCAAAACTATTATTCTTTTTTTTGAGTTCTTTTATTTCATTTTTTAATTAATTGATCTCAGCTTTAAACTCACAAACTAAAGGTTTTATTGATTTTGTTTTAATTTTTAAACTAGACTAATTATTTCTAACTTTTTGAAATTTATATTTTTGCTATTATGAGCCAATAAACTCTTAGAATAATAAAGAGAAATCGTTATAACCCTAAGATAAGGATAACACTTCTTCAACAGTTTTAATAATATAATAATTTTTTGTCAAGAAACTTTTTTATTTATAAACATAGGAAGGGGAAGACAAAGTTAAAGTCCAATTCTGCAAATAATTAGCATCTAAGATTTCACTAATAATTATTTTTTTACTTCTACTCTTAGAAAGATACTTTAGATAGTTGATTAGGTCTTAACCTATCCATATCTCATGGTATCACTGTCAACAACTTAAACCACAACCCTACCTACCTACATATGTCAAACACAGGTACAAAGGCAACATGACTTAGGGTTTCAACTATGAGGCACAAATAAACTTAATACTTTCTTAACTATTTAGCAACATACCTTAGTGCCCTTAGCTTGATTTTTGGTCTTTCTTCATTGTTATTCATGTTCTTGTTTAACTTTAGCATATTAAGTATGGCCTAAATTCTTTTCCTAAGGTTGTAATGGATCTTTAACTTGAAGTTTGATATATTTTTTATTCTTGATTAAATGATCACATTGTTAGTTGTATACTTTCTTGTGAACATAATGCTTTTAGTTGTCTAATTAACAATTAAATGAACCATAGCATTTAAATGATTCTTGAAAGAGATAGTAAAGGACTCATTCATATAAATTGATCTTGAAATTAACTTTTGTGTTAATGATTAATATTATATTCATTGCAATAAGCACATTTGACCACCTTTAATACTCGAATAATGAGATTGTCTCTTTATTTCTTCCAAATAAGGCTCCATCATTTGTTACAAGAACTCCTCCACTTAACATGATCTTGAAAATAACTTTTGTACCTACAACAATAGATTTATTGTGACAAGCACATCTATACACCTTTGGTACTAGAAATCCATTGAATTCCACCAAACAAACGAGTCTTTGGTAATAATTAAACTTTCTTACAAGTATCTCTTCATTTCTTTTAAACAAGGCTTTACCTTTCACTATAAGAATTCATTCAGATAAAATGATCTTGAAAATAACTTCTATAGCCATAACAAACATTATAACTCAAGAAATGGGATCCATCAAAGGAATCATTATGTTAGGGAAAAATGAAGAGACAACCTTATTATTTAGGAATTGAACCAAAAATGCTTGTAAGACACCATTGTTTGATGGAATTTAATGGATATAATGTTATGGAATTGAACCAAAAATACTTGTACCAAGAGTGCAAAGACGTGTCTGTTACAATGGATATAATGTTTGTTGTCAACCCAAAAGTTATTTTAAAGATCATCATGCATTAAAGAGTAATTGCAATAAAAAGTGAATCCATATTAGCAAGAAATGAAGAGATAGTCACATTATTTAGGAATTCAACCAAAAAAACTTATAAGAAAAGCTATTCATTGTCAAAGATTCCTTTGTTTAATGGAATTCAATCAATTCTTAGTACTAAAGGCATAAAGACATGCTTGTTGCAATAACTATAATGTTTGTTGTGGGCAAAAAAGTTAATTTCAAAATCATGTGAGTTCTTACAATGAAAGGTGGAGCCTTGTTCAAAAGAAATAAAGAGATGGTCTCATTATTTAAGAATTAAACTAAAAACACTTGTAAGGAAAGCTAGTCATTATTAAAGACTCCTTTGTTTGTTGGAATTCAATGGATTGCTAGTACCAACACTGTAAAGATGTTCTTATTGCAATAGATATAATGTTTGTTGTGGGTACAAAAGTTATTTTTAAGATCATTTTGTGTGAAAGAGATTTTATAATGAAAAGTCAGTCCTTGTTAGAAAGATATGATGAGACATCCTCATTATTGAAGAATTGAAGCAAAAATAAAGAGGGCCACACATTTCAAACAATGAATTATTCTTTCATATTATGGAAAGCTAATTAAGAGTAATAATATCTTTGTTGGATGGAATTGAATAAATTTAGACTACCTAAGATGTATAGATGTTCTTGTTGAGCCGAAATTCATGTTCGGTGTAGACATGAACATTAATTACATAATTACTTTTTGGTAATGATTCCATGAACTAAAAGGAGATGCCTTATTGCTAAGGAATGAGTTAATAGTCTCAAGTTTCAAGCCATGAGTGGTTCTCTCCTAGTAAAGAAGGCTAGCTCCCTTATTCAATGGATCCTTTATGTATCTATAACAAGATCCATCATTTATGAGATATTATGGACAAGGCCAAAATTCTCTTATACTTTGAGCATGGCAAATAAATACTAGACTAATCCAAGAGAGTGTCACTAGATTACAATCAAGAATAATGTTAAGCACTCCAAAAACACCAAGATTCTTTTCAAATATAAGCTTTATGTTTTATTGAATGATAGCAAGTTGCAATGTATAAATTATTATTTAAATTTTTTCACAAACACAAATAATAACTAAGTTTTTTTTCACTAAAACCTACTACTAGATTGGGTTTAAATAACTTAGTTATTATTTGTGTTTGTGATGCAACCTGCATCACTGTATCTCTCACCAACAAGCCCTCATTGGCAAGTTCCACAATGTTTGGTCAGCCAAGAAGATTAGCTCACATTCAAGCTCATCAACCTTCTTGACAAGTCCATAACCAACAAAATTCTCATCAAGGACTTTGTCATTTCCCATATATTGAAAATATTTTGTTTTAATAATCTTTCTTTATTAGTTCTTAGTTCTTAGGCTTGAATTGAGTTTTTTCATTGTCTTTTATTTTGATTTAAAAGGCAATCAATATTACGTAGAAAATAGACTTAATTGGATGAATGAAATTGCCTTAGGCATTCTTTTGAACCTCAAAAAGTTTATACCCAAGAAAACGTAGAAGAGTTTTCATTCCATCCTTGAAGAATCAGAGTTTTTCAAAGTCTACATCCTTGAAGAGTTGTAGCCATCAATATAGAAGAATTGATGCCCCATAAATTTCATTGGAAGCCTAGTAGAGAAACCATTGAAGTCCCTTCTTGTTTTCATGTTCTGACCAGTTCTATTTCATTCATTTCTTCCCCCAAATCGATAACTTAGTAGCACTTATTTGCAAAAACTCAAAACAACAATAGTTGTAGATCTATAAGTCCTTATTTGTTTACAATTGGAATCACTCTATTTTGATCTATCAATTGAGAGATATGGCCATTTTCTTGACAACACACAAAGCCTCTAACTATATCATGTTGGTATTAGAGCTTTAGAGGAGAGGACAATGCCTCTAATAGAAGCTAGATGTTAAGGTGGCAGAGCCATTCCATTAAATGAAGTGCACACACTTATTGAGAATTTACAACAACATATGCAAGAACAAATTGATGCCTTCATTGAAGAAGTTTAGCATCCAAGGGCTGAAGCAAACAACCCTTTGTCCCATTCTAGAACTGAAGAATCCAATGACAATTACTCTACTTCAGATAGTGTTTAGTCTTTTCCCTAAAGGAGGAATGCCCATTGTTGTGCACAAGAATTTTGTGAACCAATAGGGAAAAGGAAATCAAAAGGAACATTTTGGAATTTTTAGTTACTAATTCTGCTAATGAAATTGTTGATTGTTTGATCCTTGTAAATGAAGCCTTTGAGTATAGAAAGTCCTAGATGATTGTCACATTGGTATCATTATTATGTGATTATGAGGCAAGGCCATAGCTTGTTGGCAATAAGAGAAACAAACTCACCAATCTATTGGTAAAACTCCTATCACTTCATGGCAAAAGATTCAAAATTATTTCCCTCCTAAAGGAAACAAAAGAGAGCTCTACCAAAGGTACCAAAATCTAAGGCAAGGTATATGATTAGTATAATAATACACCAATGAGTTCAATGAATTGGTGATTCATAACAATATTCAAGATCTGGAAGAGGTGCTTATGAGCAAGTATTTGAATGGTCTTCAACTTCATATTCAAGATGCCTTAGAAGTCCTTAACATTTAGGATTTGGGAGATACACATCAATGGACACTCAAAGGGGAGCATTCTCACTCTAGGAGGTTACAAACTTCTACTTTGCTGAACTGAGCAACAAGGAGTACCACCAGCACTACCAAAGTCACTGAAACTTCGGCATAACCCAATCTTTCAAAGCAACTAAGCACAACTGGTATGCATTGTTATCCTTGTAAGGAGATCAGTTATCATGCTAGTAATTGTCAATTCAATAAAAATTGACCAGCCAGTAAAGCTTTCTTGGTGGATAATAAGTCCAATGATGATGAGGAGGAGCCACATAATGAAGAGTTGAAAGATGATGAAGTTGTGGCAGAAGATGAACAAATTGTACATGCTGATTCTTGTAAGCTTCTCGTGGTCAGAAAGATTTTCCTCACTCCCAAAGATGACATTGGAGATAAGTGGTTGTGCACCAATATTTTTTGGTCAACTTGCACCATTTCAAGGAAGTTATGTCAATTGAATATTAACTCCAATTGTTGTAAAAATGTGATTTTTGAAGTAGCAGCAAGTAAGTTAAAATTGGAGTTGAAGGTGCATTGGCACCTTACAAAATGTCATGGTTAAAGAAAGGTATTGAGGTAACTATTTCCAAATGATGTCTAGTCAATCTTTCTATCTGCTCTATTTAGTTTGACAAAATATAGTGCTATGTTTTACCTATGGATGCTAGTCATATTATTCCTAGTCAATCATGGCTATCGTAGTATGTATTCTTTCAAGTATGGTTGAAAGAAGATTACTCTAATGCCTAGTAAGGAATCTCTATGTACTCATTTTGTTAAGAATTCCTTATCTCCAACTTTGTTAACAATGAAGGATGTGAAGGGTGCCATGAAGGGGGTTAGTATCACATATATTTTGCTTAGCAAAATTAATATGGTTATATCTTCTAAGCCTTGTCAAGTGCAACTTCTTTTGGAAGAATTTAACGATGTCTTTCCAAAAGACTTACCACCAGGTGTTCCTTTTATGAGAGACATTTGACATCAAATTGACTTGATTCCTAAAGCTTTATTACCTAATCTAGCTTATTGCCAAATGAGTCTAGCAGAACATGAAGAAATGAAACAAGTTATGGAACTTTTGAATAGGGGTTTTATAATAGAGAGCCTTATTCCATGTGTCATTTCATGGCACTTAGAGAATGTGTGTTAACAGTCAAGTGATCAATAAGATCACCATCAATTACCAATTTCTAATATCATGATGATCTTTTGGATTAACTCTCTAGTGAGACTATCTTCTCAAAGCTGGATTTAAAAAGTAGATAGCACCAAATCAGATTAAGCCTAAAGATGAATGGAAGACTACTTTCAAAACCAAAGACGGACTATTTGAGTGGCTAGTCATGCCATTTGAGTTGTCTAATGCACTGTCCACATTCATGAGATTCATGACTTAGCTTTTGAAGCCATTTCATGGGAAGTTTATTGTGGTTTATTTTGATGATATTCTGTTTTTTTAGCAAGTTGACTAATGAGCACCTATAGCATCTTTAAGAAGTATTACAAGTGTTAAGGCAAGAATTCTTGTATGTGGCCTTGTTGAGGCAAGAATGCTTGTATGCAGCCCCTGACAAATGCTATTTCATGATACCACAAATCCTATTCTTGGGATTTCATATTTTGAAAGAAGGGATTTTAGTTGATGATGCTAAGATCAAGGTGATTAAAGAATGGTTGGCTCCAACAAATGTTCACAAAATTTGAATTTCCATGGTCTTGCTTCTTTTTATCGATGGTTTATTGTGCATTTTGCAACCTGCTTATCTCTTATATGAAGAAAAAGCTTTTGAGTGGATAAGTGAAGCCTAAGAAAGCTAAGTCAGATTTCAATCACATAAACCCAAAACCTAATATTTAAAGGAACTCGAACCTAGGTTATTAAGAAGAATATGGTGCCACACCCCCCCAAAAAAAGCGAATTAGGAGTGATAAGTTGGGTTGAATGCCACAAGAAGAGTTACATCTTAATAAGTTCTTTACCTCTTAAAAGAACCAAAAGAGAAAAATCTCACTTTTTATTTCTCTCAAATTGTAGATTTTAGAGCTTACAAGGAGGTGCCTATTTATAGGATAAGATAACAACCTTAAAAGGGATATAAATTCTTATTTAGGGCAAATCTTTATTTAGGACAAACTCTCATCTAGAACAAATTCTTATTAAAAACACTTTCACTTTCACTTGTATAACAAACACTTATTTAGGACAAATTCCTATTTAGGAGTGAATGCTATTACTTAGCCCTGTCCCATGAAGCACTTTAACCATATTAATAAAGCCTTGACTCTCCTTTAAACTTGAATTTGCACCATTTGTAGCTTAGTTGGCCCAAATGTCTTCAACCAACCTATTTAGTTCTTTATTTATCTTTTTGGCTTTAGTTTGCATTATTGAATCTTCTAGAATGTGTAATGGATCTCTTGCATCCATTAAAGCCTTCCACGCATCATCTCCAAGCTTCTCATCATTCTCCCTTTCCTCAAAAGAATTTATTCTCGAATCATCACCTATATCAAAAGGAGAAGGATCAAAAACATTAAATGTTGTAATCGCATTATACTCACTAGGAAGGTCTAACTAATAGGCATTATCATTAATCTACACTATTACTTCAAATGCACCATCTCATGTAGGTTATAGCCTTAAATACCCTTGAGCTAGGAATTGTTCCTTATACATATGCACCCAAACCTATTCACTAGGTTTAAACATCATTTTCTTTCGCCCTTTGTTTATATGGAATGTATATTGCTTAGTTTGTTTTACAATATGTTGTCACACCTTTTCATGCAATTCATTCACCATGTTAGCCTTATGTTCACCATCTAAACTAGCATACTCATTGATAGGTATAGGCACCAAATTTAAATTAGTCAAAAGATTAAAACCATATACAATTTCAAATAGAGAGTAATTAGTAGCAAATGAACACTAATATTATATATAAACTTGACATATGATAAACAATCTTCCCATGTTTTCAAATTTATTCCAATAATAGCCTGCAATAGAGTAGAAAGAGTTTGATTAACCACTTCAATCTGCCCATTAGTTTGTAGATGGCAAGTAGTACAAAATAATAGTTTAATACCTAACTTACCCCATAAAGTCTTCTAGAAGTAGCTTAAAAACTTTATATCTTGATTTGAAACAATACTCTAAGGCATGCCATGCAAACATATCTTTAAAGAATAATTTGGCCACATTGTTTCCATCATTAGTTTTAGGACATGGGATAAGGTGTATCATCTTTGAAAATCTATCAGCAATAACAAATATAGAATCCCTACCCCTTTTTGATTATGACAACCTTAGTACAAAGTCCATAAATAAATCAACCTAAGGATGGCTAGGTATGGGTAAAATGGTGTACAAGCCATGGGATAAAACTTTAGATTTAGCCTATTTGCATGTTATACACTTCTTATATACCCTCTCAACATCTCGTATCATGTATGGTCAAAAGAAATATTCAACTAAGAAATCTAGGGTTTTCCTAACTTTGAAATGACTCGTTAGGCCACCCTCATGAGCTTCTCTCACAACTAACTTCGTCAAAGAACTCAAGCATATATAAAACATTTTCCTTAAATAAGAAACCCTTATGCTTATAAAATTTCTCAAAAGTTGACTTCTCACATGCTCCATACACATCAACAAAGTCAAGATCTTTCACAATTAAATCTTTAATATATTCAAATCTTAATAATTTTGTAGTAAGTGTAGAGATAAGGACATACTTGCAAGATAATGCATCAGTTACCAAATTTTCCTTATCTTATTTATATTTAATGATAGAGGGAAAGGTCTTAATGAATTTGACCCACTTGGCATGTCTTTTGTTCAACTTTTCTTGTCCCTTCAAGTACTTTAAGGATTCATGGTCAATCTAGATGACAATCTCCTTAGGCCAAAGGTAGTGTTGCCATATCTCCAAAATTTGTACTAATGCATACATTTATTTATTATAGATAGGATAGTTAAGGCCTACTCCACTTAACTTTTCACTAAAGTAGGCAATCGGATGCTTTTCTTACATTAAAACAGCTTTAATGCCAATACTTGAAGCATCAAACTCAATTTCAAAAGTTTTTGTAAAGTCACATAAAATAAGTAAAGGTACAAAACTTAATTTTTCCTTAATGTAATTAAAACCCTTGTCTTAATCACTACCCCACATAAAACCCAAGTTCTTTTTAATAACTCAATTAATGGTGCAACAATGGTGCTAAAGCCCTTAACAAAGTTTCTATAAAAACTAGTTAATCCATAAAAGCTATGTATATCACAAACAAACTTCGATATAGGCCAATCATGGATTGCCCTAATATTTTCCTTGTCATCCTCGATACCTCTAATACTCACAATATAGCTAAGAAATATGATTTGGATAGTAAAAAATGAACATTTCTTGAAGTTAATGTGCAATTTCTTAGAACCTAAAACAATTAAAACAAAATATAAATAATCAAGATGCTTTTCTAAGTTTTTGCCATAGACCAAAATATCATAAAAATACACAACCATAAATTTACCAATTAATCTACACATAACATGATTCATCAATTGCATAAGAGTGCTCGATGCATTAGTGAGACCAAATGGCGTAACAAGCCATTCATATAGATTATACTTAGTTTTTAAAAGTGTTTTCCGCTCATCACCCCTTCTCATCCTAATCTAGTGATATTTACTTTTTAAATACATTTTAGAAAAATGCACGAACTATCCAATTCATCAAACATGTCATCTAATCTAGGCATAAGGTGACAATACTTTAAAGTGGTTTTGTTAACCACTCAACAATCAACACATATCCTTCAATTCCCAACCTTTTTAGGTATAAGTAGGACAGGAACCATATAGGGACTAATGCTTTCTCTCACATATCCTTTCGATATAAGTTCCTTAACTTGCCTTTAAAACTCCTTTATCTCCTTAAGATTACTCTTATATGCTAGTCAATTTGGAATACATGCATCGAGGATAAAATCAATTTGATGCTTAATTCCTCTCTTAGGTGGTAATTTGCTTGGAACATCCTTACGGAATGCATCTTCAAATTCCTACATAAGAGAAATAACAACACTAAACAAAGATGGGTTAAACTTGCTAGTGTTAAAATAAGTCTCTTTGTACAAAAATGCAACCATAAGTTGTTTGGCATAAAATACTCGTTTGACATCATTTTCTTTTGCATGGAAACTTTCTTTTTTCTTTTCTCTCTTTTATGTCCTCACTTTTTCTCCTTTTTTTTATGTTTCAGTTATCCCTCTCTTTTCAATATCTCTTTTCTGTTCACTAACATTTTTAATCATCAATTGATCCTCCTAAGCTTGTTAAGGTTTTAATGGTACAAGAGTGATGGTTTTTCATTCATTACAAAGAAATGCTAGTTCTTAAAGCCATCATACATAACTTGCTTGTCAAACTACTGTGGCCTTCCTAATAGAATATAGCCCACATGCATAGGTACAATATCGTATAAAAATTTATCATGATACCTTTCAAGAGAAAATGACATAAGTACTTGCTTATTTGCCCTAACTTCATTACTTTCATTCAACTATTAAAGTTTATTTGGCCTAGGATACTCCATAATAGGTAAATTCATCTTTTCAACCATAATTGTGC
Organism: Bruguiera parviflora; assembly: GCA_019804595.1. Classification (NCBI taxonomy): domain Eukaryota; kingdom Viridiplantae; phylum Streptophyta; class Magnoliopsida; order Malpighiales; family Rhizophoraceae; genus Bruguiera; species Bruguiera parviflora. Next base: position 3,969,746 of record CM034058.1, read on the forward strand.
TAACTATATTAGTGCAATTCCCACCATCAATAATCATACTACATACCTTATCTTTAATAAGACACTTTGTGTAAAAAATGCTATCTCATTACACCTCATTCTCTTCCTTTACTTGTATATTCAATGCTTGCCTTCTAACAAGAGCTACTCCATCACTTTCAGCCTCCAATAATGGCACAAAATCATCATTTGACTCATATGTAGTCTCAACATCACCATTACCTCTCAAAACCATTGCATGCTTATTTGTACATTGAGATGTGATATGACACCTTCCCAAACACTTAAAACATTTAATATCACTAGTTTTACATGGTTGGGGATTAGAATTACTTGTCTCCTTACTAAAACCCACATTCTTACTCTTGGATAGCTTGGCTTTAAACTTGTAATCAACCTTCTCATCCTTTTTACTCCAATTTGGCTTCCAAGATGAAGTAAAACCTAATTTCTAAGCAAACCATATGGAACCCTTTTGTTTAAGTTGTCTTTCAACTTGCATTGCCTTGTGCACCATGTCTTCTAATTCCATGTAGTGTTTCAACATAACTATATTAGCTATGTCTCTATTTAGCCTTTGCAAAAATTAAGTCATGTTTGCCTCTCTATCTTCTTATACATTTGCCCCAATTAGGACTATCTCCATCCCCTTATGGTAGTCTTCCACATTTTTAGTGCCCTGAATGAGCCCTTGTAGCCCCTATACAAATCCCTATAATAGTGATTAAGGACAAACCTACTCCTTATGATAGCCTTTATCTCCTCTTATGTATCAATAAGCCTCTCTCTATTCCTTCTCCTAGTCAGAACAAGTTAATCCCACCAAATAATAGTATAATCAGTAAATTCAATAGTAGTAAGCTTTACCTTTTTCTTTTTGAAGTAGTTGTGGCAATAAAAACCAATTCAACCTTTTTCTCCATTTTACATATACATTAGGATCATTCTTACCGTAGAATAAAGGAATTGTAATTTTAATACTACCTAAATGACAATCATAGGTCCTCACTTACCAAAATCTCTCTAATCCTTTATATTATTGGCAATTCTAACCATAATAGCTTGATCATCAAATTCATCATCTTTTACATCATCTTCATGGTCATAAGCTGATACGAACTCCGCTTATATGTAAACGGAACCCAACACCAATGTTGGTATAGGATCGTTCTAACAAAGGTTAAGGGATTTGGAGTTTTAACCCAATGATTATAAACAACCAAGAACCAGAACTATAGGATTCAGACGCCACTCCTAGCAACAACAATGTTGAAGAAGATAAGTCTAAGGAACCAACACACGTAAGTATGAAAGTTCAGAATTAGTTCTCAAAGAACCAAAGAAAATAGCCCTTTCAACATCCCTTTTCATATGTGGCCAAAAAAAATGTTCATTTTAAACATCAAAAGTCTTCCGAATGCCAAAGTGTCCCATTAAACCACCCCCATGAGCTTCTCTCACAAGTAATGCTCTAAGAGACCCTTGAGGAATACAAAGCTTATCTACTCGAAACAAATACCCCTCATGTTTATAGAACTTACCAAATGCAGCTTTCTCACATGTAGCATATACGTTACTAAAGTTAGCATCATTAGCATACAATTCAATAATGTGCTTAAACCCCAGCAACTTAACACTCAAAGTGCTAATCAGTGTGTACCTAGGTGACAATGCATCAACAACATCATTGTCCTTACCTGATTTGTATTGAATTACATAAGGAAAAGTTTCGATAAATACAACCCATTTTGCATGTCTCCTATTCAACTTACCTTGCCCCTTTAAGTATTTTAAAGACTCATGATCAGTGTGAATCACAAACTCCTTAGGCCAAAGATAATACTGCCACGTTTCTAAAGTCCTAATAAGTGCATACATTTCTTTATCATAAGTTGGATAATTCAATGTTGCCCCACTCAACTTCTCACTAAAGAATGCAATAGGTCATTTCTCTTGCATGAGAACTCCCCCAATCCCAATGCCCGATGCATCACATTCAATTTCAAAGATCTTAGAAAAATCAGGCAAAGCAAGAAGTGGTGCCTTACACAACTTAGACATAAGTAAATCAAAGGCATCTTATTGTTCTTTACTCCATTTGAAACCCAAACTCTTTTTGACAACCTTAATCAATGGTGCAGCTCTGGTACTAAAATCCTTAATGAACCTCCTATAAAAGCTAGCCAAACCATGGAAACTCCTCACATCACTTACACTCTTAGGTGTAGGCCATTCTTGAATTGCCTTAATCTTCTCTTTATCAACCTCTATGCCATGAGCAGACACAACATAACCCAAAAAAATGACATGATCCTTGCAAAAGTCGCATTTCTTCATATTGGCATATAATTTCTCATTCCTCAAAACATCAAGCACACAATGCAAATGTTCAACATGCTCTTCCAAATTCCTATTGTATACTAATATGTCATCAAAATAAGCCATAGCAAACTTTCCTAAGAAAGGCCTCAAAATATGATTCATTAATCTCATAAAAGTACTTCGTGCATTAGTCAAACCAAACGGCATAACTAACCATTCATACAAACCATGCTTGGTTTTGAATGCAATTTTCCATTCATCTCCTTCCCTCATCCTAATTTGATGATATCCACTCTTAAGGTCAATTTTAAAGAAGTAACACACACCATGTAATTCATCTAGCATATCATCAAGCCTCAGTATAGGATGTCGATACTTAACTGTTATTTTGTTGATAGCTCTACAATCGACACACATCCTCCAAGTTCTATCTTTCTTTAGCACAAGCAACACGGGCACTGCACATGGACTCATGCTCTCCTTTACATGTCCCTTCTTCATCAACTCATCAACTTGCCTCTGAAGCTCCTTTGTCTCCTCAGGATTACTTCTATATGTTGGCTTATTGGGAATTGGAGCTCCAGGAATAAGATCAATGTGATGTTCAATCCCTCTCCTTGGTGGCAAACCATCTGGGATCTCTTGAGGGAACACATCATTATAATCCTACAACAAAGATGAAATAGCACTAGGCAAAGATGAATCAAGGTTAGTGTTAGAGAAATAAGAATCCTTGTAAAGGATTAAGATCATTAGTTGCCTAGCTTGGAAGGCAACCCTAACATCTGCTCCTTTTGCAAACACACTCACTTGTTTTCTTTCATCTTCACTCTTGTGAACCTGACCACTCTCGTACTCAACACTCTCAAATGCATTTATCTTCTTTTTCTCTCCTGCACTTTCTTTTCTCTCAACTCTCTCTTTCTTTTCGCTCCTCCTCTTTTGCTCACTTTCATAAAGTCTCATTTAGTCTTCATACACCTGTTTTGGAGTCACTGGTGCCAGTGTAAATGGTCTTCCATCCATGGTGAATGAATAGCGGTTCTTGTAACCATCATGCAAAACTTTTCTGTCATATTGCCAAGGATGGCCCAATAACAAATGTCCGATCTGCATTGGTACAACATCACAAGACAATTCGTCCTTATATCTACCAATGGAAAATGGAACCACAACTTGTTTAGTCACTTTTACCACTCCACTGTCATTCAACCATTGCAAATTATATGGCCTAAGATGTTTGGTTGTAGGCAAGTTCAATTTTTCCACCAATTCTGTACTTGCTACATTAGTGCAACTACCTCCATCGATGATCAAGCAACAAAGTCTATCTTGAACTAAACATCAAGTATGGAAAATATTTTCTCGCTGAATCTCATCATCATTCTCCTCCTTAACCTGTGCACTAAGGGCTCTCCTTGCTACTAAAAGCCTTCCACCATGCTCCGGATACTCTATCCCTTCATCAACATCACTAGCATCCTCTAATGGCGGCATTTGGTCTTCATCACTAGCATCACTGCCAGACACATAATCACCATTCTCCTTAAGGTACATGGTTCTCTTGTTAGGACATTGTGAAGCCACATGACCCCTACCGAGACATCTAAAGCATTTGATGTCTCTAGTTTCTCCTTGGGTGCCCTTAAGTTTTTCTTCAAATTTGCCCCTTTCCAGGCTGCCCCCACTAGTCTTGGGTCTATGTGAATTGCCTTTTTGCATAGAAGTCATCTTCTCTTCCTTATTCCCCCAGTTTGGCTTCCAAAAAGATGAACCTAAGTTCTGCTTATGACCATAAGTGCTCCTTCCCTTAAGTTGCCTCTCAACTTTCATGGCAATGTGTACCATGTCTTCAAGCTCTACATAGTGTTGCAGCTCTACCACATCAGCTATGCTCCTATTCAACCCTTGGAGGAACCTAGCCATGGTTGCCTCCCTATCCTCCACTACATTTGCCCTAACCATAGCAATTTCCATCTCCTTATGATACTCTTCCACACTCTTGGAACCTTGTGTAAGGCTCTGCAACTTGTTATACAAATCCCTATAATAAGAGCTGGGAACAAATCTCCTTCTCATCACAGTCTTCAACTCATTCCAAGTTTCTATGGTTGTCTCAAAATTCCTTCCCCTTGTGGTAACTTGCTGGTCCCACCATACTACAGCATAATCAGTGAACTCTGCCACAGCTAACTTCATCTTCTTCTCCTTAGAGATGTTGCGGCACTCATATATTAATTCTACCCTTCGTTCCCAATCCAAATAGACATCAAGGTTAGCTTTTCCTTGGAAAGAAGGTATTTTCATTTTAATACTACTAAGATTTTTGTCTACTCCTTCCTCCCCTCTATTTCTGTTATCCCAACCTCTATTGTACCTATCATAAACATTTCCATTGCCTCTTGTTACTCTACCATTCCAATTACCACGTCCTCCTCTAAAACCACCTCTGAAGTTTCTACTAGCATTGTCACCCTTATCATAATAATCATCACAATCTTCACCAATGTTATGTTTAAATTGCTCCTTTTTGACCCTCCCAGCTGGCCTCTTAGAATTGACACTTGATTCCCCTTCTATTTGATCCATCCTATCTCAAACTTCCCAAAGCGCTTGGTCAATCCTATCAAACTTCTTTTCTAAGGATTTCATAAGCAATTTGAAATTAGGAACAACTACTTCCTCCTCTCTATGTGGGAAACTGCCTTCTTTAGACATCGTACCTGCAAGATTGTTAGTAAATAAAGACTATGCCTCACAAAACTCACTCCCTTGCGTGTTTGCTCTCCACTCAATTACAGTAGTCCTTAGCTCTCGCGTTTCACACAATAAATTGCAAAACTCTAAGAGCTCTTTCAGTAGTCCCAAGCAAACTAAATTCAGAACAAACAAAACTTGAATATATCAATCTGAGACCTACCTCTTCAGAGAAGTGACAAGACCAAGAAGATGGGCAATGAAGCAAATAAAATGACAAGAAATTCAATGATATCAACAGTGTAATTGGACGACAATCAATTATCAAATATAATTGAGTAAATGACCAATTGAGCAATGAACCCGTTGTTTTTTTTTTTTTTTCAGTTAACTAATGGGTATTTCTGTGGAAGGAACAAATATTAGAAAGGAAACCCACAAAATACACGATTTTGTATCTTTTTTTTTTTTGCGATTTTCTTTTTTTTTTCTCTTTTTGATTATTCAACCAACATCAAAGAATAGACGGAAGATATGATAACAATAACATAACAAACCTGAGTTAGAGCCAAGGCTCTGATACCAAATGATACGAACTCTGTTTATATGTAAACGGAACCCAACACCAATGTTGGTATAGGATCGTTCTAACAAAGGTTAAGGGATTTGGAGTTCTGACCCAATGATTATAAACAACCAAGAACCAGAACTATAGGATTCAGATGCCACTCCTAGCAACAACAACATTGAAGAAGATAAGTCTAAGGAACCAACACACATAAGTATGAAAGTTAAGAATTAATTCTCAAAGAACCAGAGAAAATAGCTCATACACTTATGAAAATGGGTCTGCCTCTCTCAGCCACCCTTTTTGCCCTTTTTATATGCTAACTCCCAGAAACCCTAACTAATAAGCTGGTCTTAATAAGGGAATTCGTCCAACCCACTAAATAAGCTGGACTTAATAAGGAATTTCATCTAACCCACTAAATAAGTTGGGCTTAATAAGGAATTTCGTCCAGCCCACTAACTAATAATAAAAACACATGAAAATAACCTACTTAAACGCCCAATCATGGGCTCTCAAATCCAACTTCCTTCCCAAGGCCATGGTTCGCAAATTCCACCACAGATGACACATTCGCAAGCCTTGGTGAAGACTTCATCCTCCTTAACTCGTACTTGGCAACCTCCTGATAGTAAATGTCGCACAATAGGTTGTTGAGAGCTTCCTTTACTTTCTTTGACCTTGCCCTTGTCATTGGTCCTCTAAGGTTTTGCAATGCATCTACTCCCTTGTCGATTTGAGTTGGTACAATATGGTTCCCATCATAAGCTCATCTTACTTACCTTCTTGCATTAAGAGTCTCATAGTTTTTATGCTTCCTTTGGAACTTTATTATTGTATTAGCTTGCTCCTTCATCCTCTCCCTCATATTATTAAGTTTGGTATTGATGCACTTAATTTATTGTTGCATAGCTTTGATCATAATGGACATGTCACTAATTCCCTTTTGATCTACACCTTTGTTATCATAAGTAATTGTATTTCTTCTACATAAAATGATTAGGATACCTCACAAAACACTCCCTCACGTGTTTCAGTCAAAAAAGGGCTGTCACACTCCTTCATGTTTTACATTATTTTATGGCTTTTTCTTAATATGAACGTGCACTCTTGCCTTTTACCACTCAAATTTTCTCATTTATCTCTTTAGAGAACTAAACAATCTAAATCAAAAGGATTAGTTTTGAACAAAATAAGATAAATGGGGTAGAATTCAATTAATTGGAGAACATAGAGTGAAAAAAAATGAAAAAAGGCATAAAGGCAAACGAATTTAATGAACTAGATTCATATAAAACAAGATAGGGAGTTAAACTTAGAGGACAAGATTGGATGACATAATAATAAAATAAATGGTAGAATTGGGGCTGAGTAAGAAAACTACATTATTATTGTGGCCAATTTGATCAAACCATTTAACTTTTATCAATAACTTGAATTTAATGTTTTTTCTCCTTCTTTTTTTTGGCGCTAAATAAAAAATACTACTAGAATACTTAAAGATAGCAAATGGAATTGAAACTAGCACATTTTGATAGTTATGTGCTCAAAATAAGTAAGATTGCAAACAAACAAATTAGTGCGAATGGTAATGCACTTAATAGACAAACTAAATAGAAATAAATAAATTGCAAAGCAGCAAACTGAAGAATTAATTGATCCACTTAATTTAGAGACAAGCTCTGATACCAACTAATGCAAACCCCAAAAGATGTGGTTGATGGACCTAACACATGCAAGGAATCAAACAATACTTAGGAAAGTAAAGTCAAATTTTAATCACATAAATCCCAAATCTAGTATTCAAAAGAACATAAAACTAGGGTATTAAGAAAATTATGAACACCACACTCCAGAAAAAAAAAAAAAAAAGGAATTAAGAGTGATAAGTTAGGTTAAATGCCATGAGAAGAGTTATTTCTTGATAAGTTCTTTAGTTCTTGAAAAAATTCAAGGAGAAAACTCTTGCTTTTTATTTTTCTCAAATTGTTTAATTTTAAAGCTTACAAAGAGGTGTCTATTTATAGGCTAAGAGTGCAATCTTAAAAGAGATATAAATTCCTTATCACAAATTCCTATTTAGGACAAACTCCTATCTAGGACAAATTCTTATTCAAAAAACTTCCACTTTTAGAACAAATAATTATTTAGGACAAACTCCTATTTAGAAGTGAATGCTATTACTTAATCTTACCTCGTTAAGCACTCTAATCATATTAATGAAATCTTGACTCTTTTTCAAGTTTAAGTTTGCACCATTTGTAGTTTAGTTGGCCTAAATGCCTTCGATCAGTCTATTTAGTGCTTCTTTCATCTTTTTGGCTTTAACTTGTGTTATATGACCTTCTAGAATGTGCAATAGATCTCTTGCATCCTTAGAAGCCTTCCACACATCATGTCCAAGTTTCTCATCAAGGCAAATATAGACCAACATTAGTAGATTACACTTTTCCTACTTGGCAATGTTGCCACCTTATCATATACCAACACACATCATGTTTTTGAAAGGGCCCAAAATACTTGGCTGAAACAAGTTGCACGATCTTGTCAAATCCAAAGTGTGCAATATGGCCTACATAGACAATTTCCTTTTAAAAGGAAGCCATTGCATAAATTAAAATCTACAAGCTTCTTTCCTTACATGTCAAAAATAATCTCTAAAATGTAAGGATCTTCTTGATACAACTTCTAAAAAGAATCAAATCCAAGAATAGTAAAGCATATAGTATGTAGTAAGCTCTTTTTTTGACTAAGAGCATCAACAAGCTAATTTTTCATTCCTACCTTATGCTTTATAACAAACAAGAATTTTTTAATATATTTAGCCCATTTGTCACACATGGAATTGAGTTTTTGTTGCCCTAAAATATACTTGAGAGCTTTATGATTAGTGTAGAAAATAAATTCCTAATGAATAAGAAATGTCCCTAATGCTTAAGTGTGCAAAATAGTGCATAAAATTCCAAATCATAAGTGCTATAATGAAGTTTTGCACCATTCAATTTCTCACTAAAGAAGGCAATGGGTTGGCCTCCTATCAAAACTCCTCCAATGCCAATACTTGATGCATCATAATGCACTTTAAAAACAAAATCAAAATTAGGCAATGCAAGAACTAAGGTCATGCTCAATTTTTCTTTGAGATGTTCAAAGCTTCCTTAGGCTTCACTCATCCACTTAAAAACTACTTTCTTCATGAAAAAGGTGAGCAAAGCTGTAATAGTGCTAAGATGTGCAATGAACCACTGATAGAAATAAGTGAGACCATGGAAACTTCAAATTTCATGCACATTTGTTAGAGCCAGCCATTCTTTAATTACCCTGATCTTAGCATCATTGACTAAAATTCCTTTCTTTGCAATATGAAATCACAAGAATAGGATTTGTGGCATCACAAAATTGCATTTGTCAGGGGTCACATGCAAGCATTCTTTGCCTTAACACTTGTAATACTTCTTGAAGATGTTGCAGGTGCTCATTAGTAAGCTTGCTAAAAATCAGAATATCATCAAAACAAACCATAACAAACTTCCCAAGAAATGGCTTCAAACCCTAAGTTATAAACCTTATGAATGTGGATGGTGCATTAAACAACTCAAATGGTATGACTAGCCACTCAAATAATTCGTCTTTGGTTTTAAATGCAGTCTTCCATTCATCTCTAGGCTTAATTCTAATTTGGTGATATCCACTCTTTAAATCCATCTTTGAGAAGTTAGTCACACTAGATAGTTGATCCAAAAGATCATCAAGGTGAGGAATTGGAAACTAGTATTTGGTGGTGATCTTACTTATCACCTGACTGTCAACACACATTCTCCAAATGCCATTTTTCAAAAGCACCAAGAAGGCTAGAACAGCACATGGACCGAGGCTTTCCCTCATGAAACCCTTATTCAAGGGTTCCATAACTTGCTATTACAATTCTTCATGTTCCACTAGACTCATTCAATAATCAACAAGATTAGGTAGTGAAACTTTAGAGTTCATACCTATGAAAACCTAAAAGAGTTTTCAATCCATCCTTGAAGAGTCAAAACTTTTCAAAGTCTACATGCTTGAAGAGTTGTAGCCATCAATCTAGAAGAATTGATACCCTACGAACTTTATTGGAAGCCTAAAAGATCATCTATTAAAGTCCCTTCTTGTTTTCATGTTCTAACCAATTCTATTCCATTCACTTCTTCCCCCAGATTAATAACTTTGTAGCACTTATCTGCAAAAACTCAAAACAAATAAGTTATAGATCTACATGTCCTTGTTCGTTTGCAATTGGAATCACTCCATTCTGACCTATCAATTGGGAGATACATCCATTTTCCTGATGACATGCAGAATTGAAATTTCCACTCCAATCTCTACAAGTCACTCTCCTGATCCTTCTTTTTTTGTTTGTTTTTGACTTC
>CM034058.1:3984295-3996258 GCA_019804595.1 Bruguiera parviflora
TAGTCTTTCTTCTGGTAATCTTAAATGCTCTCTTGGTATTATGCTCTCCTGTTACTTTTTTTACACCTCTTAATGTTTTGACCCTTTTGTCTCTCTCCCCAAACATAAATACACTTATTTCTCTCTCTTGTGGTTGTTCTTGTTTTGTGTCTTTTCTTTTATTTTTTATTTTTTATTTTTGGTTTGCTGCCAGCTTTGTGGTTAATGCTTCTAGTTACTTTAATGCAAATAGGACCCTCCTTTTATAGAGGAGGAGTGCTTAATAGTAATCATTGCTTTTTGTTGGACAGTTTGATTGACTTGCCTCTTTGCATATGTCTAATATTTTGTAAGCTATTAACTTGCATGATTTGCACTTGAATTGGGCCATTAGGCCTTGATGAAAGAGCTAGTGGACTAATATTGCTGCACTTGGACACTTGGTTAAGGGTCTTTGAGAAGGGGAGGGCTTGCTTTGGGGTTCAATGATACAACTTTTACCCAAAAACAATTCTTTTAACTTTGGGTTTAGTCTAAGAACCAAGAGAATTGTTGGCTCTTTCTTTCTTGTGCAAGATATGCCTTGTACAATGGACTCTTACCTATACATTAGACATTGTAAATTAATTCTGCAGCAATTTAATTATTATTATTATTTATTTATTTATTTTTTGATTTCTTGAAAAACCAGGATCTAATTTGTAATCATATTCTATCTTTCAATTAGCCCTATATGCATTCAAATATGGGAGTGAGTGAAAGTAAGGTTCTCATTTAATTAAGGTGGACAAAATACAGGTATAACACTTACCTCTCTTTGTGAGTTGTTTTGGCACAAAGGAATGAGCAATGTCCTTCTTAGATCCCTATTTTATCCACCTCTTGAGTGTCTATGTGGCAATGTCTTTATTCTGAGCATGCCTATTTAAGTGTGCACTCAAGATTTGGGAATAAGCTCATGATGTATGCCCAAATAGTAGCTAACTACCCTTTGTTTGCTATGAGTTGACCATGTTAATAATCATCATGGGAAAGCCCTATCAAAGTTCTTATGAAGTTGCCAGAAATTGCAATGTCCTCAATTAGAGATTTTTCTCGTTAGTAAGTCAAACTTTATGGAACTAACTAATGCCTAATGGATAGCTCCACTAGGTTCAATCTGTAAAGATTGCAACGATCATGATATGCAAGGATTTTAAGGCCTACTTAGGTTACTGCAAATAGAGTTTCCAACCATTATTCTCTATTGAAATTTCAAAAATAAGTTGGTGTGTTATCTAAACTTGCTTAAGATGACCGCATCACCAAATTGCTTGAGTTGCAAATGTAGGAAGCGTTCTCAAGCTTGCATAGAACTACTTATAGTTGTCATTTACAATTGTAATTTCAAAAATAAGTTGACATATTGCTTATACTTAAGATACTTGCATTATTATATCACTCAGGTTGTAAATGCAAAATATATTCCCAAATTCATAAAGAATTGCTTCCAATTTTCATTTACAGTTGAAATTTCAAAAGTAAATTGGTATGTTTTCTAAACCTGTTTAAGATGGTAGCATTAATCCATTGCTTAAGTTGCAAATGCAAAATGCATTCCTGAACATGTCTAGGGTTGTTATTATGATATGGTTTCATTATTTGTAGTTGTTCACACAATGCTTGAGCTAGTACAGTATTGTTAAGGTTTGTCTTTCTCCATCCTCAGTTCTTATGTCCTTCCCTAAATGTTTTTGTGGAGAAAATTATTATTTAGAAATCTTTTTGTAGTTTTGATTTGCCAAAGTCAACATTTTATCCTTGCTTTGGCCTTCTCACTAGTATCATGCATTTTGATTTTACTTTTCCTTCTTTCTTCTTTTCCTCTCAATTTGTTGCCTAGATCCATTTTGGCACTAATCTCATGGCTTATGCATGTAGAATTTTTCCTTGCAGATTTCATATCTTCTCTCACTTGTATCCCAACTAGGATTCCTATTTTCTTTGTCATGGGTCACTTCTTGCCTGAACCTAGAATAATTGAGACCATGATAGACTATTTTTTGCTTATTTGCTCTTTAAAAGAATCACCTTACTTTAGGGTGATGCAAATATTTCCTATGCAATATCTTTTGAATTAAGTGTCCATATCCAAAATTCTTGTTGAATATTAAAGGCCTCTCATGTTGCAAAATGCCTAACTTATTAGCCTGTTTATTCCTTAGTCTTGACCCCATATAGAATCTCAAGCTATTGATCACTCCCTACTTGTTAATGTTGCTTGAATGCTCTTAACATAGCATTAGGAAGAACTTTTCTATACATGAGAGTTTCAAACAAAAAAATGCAATTTATATTATGTTTATTTTAAATATCCAATGGCATATGTTAACCAAATAAATATGATAATATCAATTACATTTGTATTAGGGTTTAAAAAAAAGTTGTTATTCATGGGACAACTGGTTTATAAACAATAATTCGTTAGTTTGAATGAAGAGAGTGAGATATTTGGATATAAAATGACAAAAAGATAGACCAATTTTGTCAAGATTAACGAAGATTGATAGTATAATTAGCAATTTGGCCTTTGCTAGGTCTAAATGCTCCTCACATGCAAACTTTGCCTCTTTGATTATGTCTTACATCCCTCGTAATCTTATTCATTATGCTCTTATCCTTAGCTAGTAGTTGATGATCGACTAATTTCAATCTTGGTTAATGTGTAAGTGAAATGCTTTTTGACCACATTTTAATTAATGTAATTTAGCTTGTCTTTGCCATCCATACTCATTTGAGAGTGTCTTTTTTACAACACATGGACATTCATAATTCAATGCTACTTGCCCCTTGGGTCACTTTGGTTTAATGTGCTCCTTTTTAAGACTAAGTTTCCTTCTTTGAAGTACCTTAGGTACATTTTCTTTTGATGTACTTACTTCATTTAACTTTAATATAATTATTCAGGACAAATTGCTCTCAGTTTCTTTTCCTCAATAAGTTCAATTGCTCATATTTGATTCTAACCCATGTCACCTCTTTTAATTTTGCTTCCATGTAGGCCTTTAAGAAAGGAATTTCAACTTTTAACTAATAAAATTGCCTTAGTCCCATAGACTAATGCAAATGAGATTGTCTTTATGAAAGTATGAATTATTGTGTGATATGTATATAGTGCAAATAGTAACATCTTATACCAATCTTTGTATCTCATTATCATTTTCTCAATAATTTACTTGAGATTATTATTCGTCACTTTTACTGTCATATTCATTTTCAACTGATATGGGATAAAGTTATGATGCTTAAGTCTAAATTAGTCATCAAGGTTGGTTATCATTTTATTGTTCAGGTTAGTGACATTATATATGATCAACCATTTTGACACACCATAACAATATATGATGTCTTTATTAGTGAACTTAATGACCATTTTATGGGTTACACTTGTATAAGATATTGGTTTAACCTATTTTGTGAAGTAGTTGATTGCCATTAGAATAAACTGATACCCATTATATGCTTTCGGTGTAATGGGATCAATCACATCTATTTCTCATATAGAGAATGACCATAAGAATGTTATAGCATGTGATAAAGTAGGTATTGTATATATCTTATTCACATGTATCTAACATTCATGGCATTTTTAAGTATGCTAAAAGCAATTTGATTCTATAGTGAACTAATGGTATCCTACTACTAGAATCTTTCTATCCATAGAAGACCACTAATATATGACCCACGAAAGCTTTTATGTACTTTTTTCATAATTATTTTTGCCTTGGTTACATTTATACACCATAACGAGACTAAGTAATAATTGCACTTATAAAGGATGTCTCCATTAAGGAAGAAATTCATTGTCATCTTTCATAGAGTTCCTGTATCATTTTTGTTTGCAACTTTAGGATATTCTTAAATTTTAAGATAATGCTTTATGTTAAAATATAATAGCTTACCATTTGCCTCCCTTTGATGTACATGTAATGAGTCAGAGTATGATGGGCATTGACATGGATCACTTAAGTATTGGTTTTAAAATTCATCTTGCACATTGTTGCCAAAATATAAGAAATTTGATTGTTTTCTCAAAACATATAATTGAAGGTGATCTAATCAAATTATGCCGCCAAATTTTAGATGTAGTAATGATAGGTAACAAGCTTATGGTATTTTGTTTTCAATTTATGTAATAGTTGTAGATAACCAATGTTGAATCACCATACATCTTAAGATTTTTATCTTTCATCCCCAAGGCATACAATAAGCCTATTGTATATTCTTCATATTTTGCTATATTGTTGGTACAGTTGAATTGAAGTTTTGCTATAATCAAATATTGCTAACACTTCAAAGAAATGAGGATTGCTGCAATTCTATGCTCCAATGTATTAAAAGCCCCAACAAACCATATTTGTCACTCATCTGTTGCCACTTTTTTATCTTCCTAAGTTAGTCTAATCTATAGTCATGATGTATTCATCTAGAAAATCAAATTGCATTGGCTTATACTTAGGAATGGCATAGTCAACCAAGAAATCTGCTATCATGCTACATTTGATGGCTTTGTGATATTGGCTCATATTCTATTAATAGAACCCACTAGTGGGCAACTTATCTCAACAATACTAGCTTATTAAAAATACATTCAAGGGGATCATTTTTAACAATAAGTTAGGTCGTGTGATATAATATATATTGCCAAAGTTGGTATGTTGCCCATGCCAAAATGTAATAGATTTTTTCCAAATATGAAAACTAAATCTCATGATTAGTAAATCTTTTGTTGAGATAGTAGATTGCCCTTTCATTTTTACCTATTTCATCATGTTGTCCTAGGATATAACCCATGCATTATTCCTATACAATGAGGTATAATATGAGCAATTTATATAGTACTAGTAGCACAAAAACTAGAGGGTTAAAGGGGTAATGCTTAATTTTGTCAAATGCTTCTTGATATTTAACATCCTATTTCCTTAGATTACTTTTTCAAAGCATTCCAAATAAAGGCCTGTATGTTGTAGTGAGTTGGGATATAAAATTGGTCCTTCACTAAAATCCTCACTCCTCTTTCATTGTAAAAGGTCTGGACATTTCTTGTATGACATTAATTTTATTAGGTTTAATTTTGATGTCTTTATGATTTACTATGAAGCCTGGTAACTCACCTAAAGATGCTTTAAAAGTGGATTTGGCTAGGTTAAACTTAAGTTGAAACTTAGTTAGTTGAACAACTTTTTAAGGACCATTAAATCATCCTTACCTACTCAAGGATTTGGTTATTGTGTCATCAACATTAACTTCAATTTCATTATATATCTTATCATGGAATAAGGTAACCATTATGTTGATAGGTGCTGTCTACATTCTTAAGGTCAAAAGGCACTAAAGTTGCCCCATATAGTAACAAATGTTGTTTTCTTTATGCCTCTGGGTATCATCTTGATTTGGTTATAGCCTAAGGACTTGTTCATGAATAAATACCATTGTTTCCATAAGAATGTTAATGTATGATAGAGGGAAGTTATCTTTAGAACTTGCTTTATTTAGTTTCTTGTAGTCCACACACATACAAATTTGGCCATTTTTTTCAATGTAGGCATAATGTTGATAATCCATTTTGGATAATTTGCTACTTGGAGAAAGCTTACATCCAATTGCTTTTTAAATTCTTTTTTGATTTTTAACATGACCTTAAGTTACATTCTCTTTCACTTCTACCATATGGGTTTGTACTCTAGTCTTACAAGGAGCTTATGCACCACTATATTAGAGTTCAAGCCTAGCATGTCTTAGTATGACTAGGCTAATGTATCTATGTATTTTTCAAGCAACTAAATCATACTCTACCTATTTTTTGAAGGAAGTTTTAAGCTAAATTTGACTTCTCATAGATTTTCTGCAACACCTAAATTAATTTGTTCAACTAGCTATTTCTTGGCTATGGACTACTCTTTTTGTTTGATTAGGTGCTAGAGGTCTAATAGGATCTCTTCACATTTAGGATCATCTAGGGTTGTCACATTGAGAGAATTTTTAGATTTTTTCTCAAGACAAGCATTGGTTACACTATCAATCTTGTCTTCAAGCATCTTGAGCAATAGATGAAAGGTTAAAGAAACTAAATGGGCAGAATGCCTTATGCACATAGAAGTAAATACTAAAATGACAATTGAAATGATGGGATTAAGATTATAAGTGCAACTAATATAAACATACATTATTAGTTGACACAAGACAAAAGAATAACCATTTTATTATGTAACTATCCTTAAATGTCATGGACATCAACAAATTGGGGAATTTAGGATGCATTATTTTGCAAGAGACTCAAGTGACTAAGGAATCTGCCAATCATGCTAGTTGCTTATAAGGCCATGAGGTTATATGGCTAGATTAGTGGAACTTTAGGTAACTTTTCTTCCTCTTCTTTAGAGATCATATGGATCATCAAATTGTCAAGTTCAATAATGACTTTAGTTGACCCAATGATTGATGAATTGTACACTCTTGAAGTGGTGAGCTAGGGGAATCACTAGCTCACTTACTTCATCTTTTAGGTATTCTTAGGTAACATGGCCTTGACTAGGTTGATATCCAATTACAAAATGTCCTCTCTACCCCTTAAATTGTATTGAGGTGGTGATATCTTGAAGATGTTTTCTGATTCCTTCACTTGGGTAGTAGTCATTTTTTGCCATTACTTTGGCTACTTTTAGTAGTACTTCAGATGGCTAGGATGGATCATTAGTAATAGTACATATTAGTGTATTAACATTAATTATCAAACACATACAAACCTTGTTTTAGCTTAATAGCATTAAAGATTTGAAACTTAGCTTCATTTGGCAAATAAAAATCCCACTAACCTTTAAGTTGGCCTATAAAGTTATTGAAAATAAACCCTGCTATTTTAGGGTTAGAATTGTTACCCTTAACTTTTGCAGTTGTAACAAACATCATCATATAATGTAGCAGAATAAGAATTTGATTTTTCGACATTCCATCTAAATTTCATTCTACTATGCTATTATCATCATATTATACATAATTGTGTGTGTACTGTTTCTCTAATAAGAGGTTGACTAAAGTAGGTCTCAAGTAGTATAATTTCATAGGTAGCCATTTTCTTGATCTCTATAGTTCCTTTCTTACTAAAGGATGATTGATCATTGGAATTTTGTTTTGATAAGAACAATTCTTGAATTTTTTTCAATATAATCTTTAGAAATCGAAGATTCTCCTTTTAATACTACCTTTATTCTTTCTTCTTTTCCTAATACAAAGACATCTTTTTCTTTTAATCCAAGTTTACTTAACCTTTTGACTATTTTGTCAACTATTTCTAACTTTTTTGGGGTTTAAGCCATCATATTATAATCTATTTTCTTTGAAGTCTTAGGTTTTAATAAAGCCCTTTTTTTAATCTTTAGTTTAATTGAAGGTCTTGGAGTTTGCTAAACTATAGTTTTTCATACTACTTCATCAATTTTCTCTTTAACTTTGTTAAGTTGATTTCTAACTGACTGAAGATACAAATTGGTATAGTTCCCGTGTTCTATAATAGCATTTGTAGAGGCCACTACCTCTTTGTCCTTAATTTTAATATTTAAATTATGTACAAGAGGGTGAACAGAATTGCCTTTTTGTGTAATATATTCTTAATATGCTTTTTCAAGAACTATACACTCTTCCAAGGTAGAAAAATCCATAAATAGTTTTTTCTTGTGTTTATAGACTTTTTCAAAGTATGTCAATATATCAATTGGTTCTTCTATTGATTCCATCCTTTTCACATATATTTTATGGTGCTTATGCCTAATTATTCTTTGTTTTTCATCAAAAGTAATAAAGAACCATTTTCGTTTCAAAGCATTTTTAAGAGAGTAAAATAACTCTCTTAATTTTTCTTCAATTTCATTAATTTTTTCTAAGACATAAAGATACCTGTCTTCATTTAGATAGCTCATATTTGAATCAGAAGGAGATCTGGGCCTATAGGCTTGACTAGAGGTACCTTGTGGTTCATTAACTATAAAGGCTAAAGTTAAGGGGGGAAGTGAACCTTATACTATGGTTCATTAACTACAAAGGCAATGCAACTTGGGGTTTCAACAATGAATCATAGATAAATTTAGACCTTTAAGATTACCTAAAAGATCAAGCTTATGGGATAATAACCTATAAATAGCAAATCGCTTGGAACCTAGGTTTGGCTTTGATACTCTTCAATAGGCAACTTATAAACAAAACAAACAAGCACACAACTAAAATATATCCATTCAAATGCAGCTTTATACACAATTGATAAATTAAATAAACACACAAATATAATATGCACAATGTAAAAGAGAAAAAACTTACAAGAATGAAGCTTTCATTGAATATTGAACATCATTACAAGCTTTTGAAAAAAGAAAGAGAATTTTACAAGTGAGAGGGAAAGGAAGAGAGAATAACTAATTAGGTTTGAACCAAGCCTACCTTGCCCTCTCTTTGATCATTTATTATACATATAAAAAAGGTACTAACTAACACTTGCTGGACACATTATTGTCCTGGAAGGAATCTCTTTTTTAAAGTAGATGCTATATTTTTGTACTCCCTTCACATTTTTTTTGCCACTTCATGGTCACTTTACTTTAGCTTTATTAAAGCTATCTTGACCCACTTCTCTCTTACAACTTATTAGGTCCTGGGAATCTTGCATCATATCTTTATCATTAAGGTGATTTTAGCTACTTTCAGCTTAATCCATTTGTGAGTCTTCAAATAGGTGGAGCTAGTTGGCCATCATTTCCAATAACCTTTCCTTTGACACAAACTCCACTAAAATCTTTAGTATCTCCTCAGGAGTGGTTGGAGTCAATTTTGGTGGTGGAGCCTTTGGACCATTAGTATCTCTCTGCATAGACTAATAGTTCCATCCTTACCTATATCTCCTATATTTTATTTTGAATAACAAGAGAGTTGATCTTTTCTTAAAGGTGTTTACCCTTCACTTCACTTTGAAAAGATTGAATAAATCTCTCTTTTCACCTTATTGATTTTTAAAGTAAATTTATCCCTCCGAATTAAGGAGTAGATATGAATTTAAGCCTAATAAACTTTCCATTTATTTCTAAGAAAATTCATTTATCATTTATTTCCTTAAAAGGATACAACATATGAAAAAAAAAAAGGATTTCCCAAATTTATGTCTTGTGACAAGTTCTTAACCAAGGTAAATCAATTTTAATATAGATTCCATCATTGCAAATAGCAACCAAAGATAGTTTGTATTTAATAATAAGCTTACTTTTATCTGTAGTGTTTAACACTTCCATTATTTTCAAAATGTATTTTGAAGGAACTATTTTTTCATTAATACAGTTCATATTAGTACTTAGATCAATTAAGGCTACTATTGAAAAGACATATTCTTTTCTGACCACTATTATGATTTGAGTATGCCATTTATGAGTAATAACTTGTTCTATTAGATTAACATATTGGAGAGTACTCAATTCTTCCTTTAAGGAAGTTTATGGAATATTTAAAGGATTAGAAAGATCATTATCTTGATCGAATACCAATTCTAATATTGTTACTCTTACTTTTAATTCATTTACTTTAGTTTTTAATTGATTAATTTTAGCTTTAACCTCTGGAATAAAAGGTTTTACTGTTGTTCTAATTTTTAAACTAGAATGATTATTTATAATTTTTTGAATAACAATTTTTAAATTGTAGTCTTTTTCTAGATTTTTTAATTTATTTTCAATTTGAGACAAATGGAGATTTTTTCTAATTTTTCTCTTTTCTCTTTCGGATCTATAATTTTATCAATAAGATCTAAAATTATATTATATTTTTTTGTAAGGACTAATAAGTCATTACTTTTACATAAAACTTGATAATAATTGCATTATCCATTACAACTATTATCAAATTCTTCTTTTAAGGTGGTTTCTTCTTCAAGAAGATCTACCTCTAGATCCAATTCTTCAAATTTTTCTTCTGATAAGAAGATATGCATCACATCAATGACCTCTTAAGGTCCTCATTAATTGATAATTCTTGAATTTTTTGTATCATTTTACATTTATTAGAATAATGACCCACTTTTTTGCATTTATAGCAAACAATTGTTTTTTTTTTCTTTTTTTGTGGTGTAGGCTTCTTTTTTCCCTTTAATTTTTCCTTTTCATAAAGGGCTTCTTTTAAGAAATAGGTTTATAAACCTTTTTACTTTTCTTGGAGGCCTTATGGGTGAATAACCCATATGTTCGCAGAAGTTATATAGGGCTTGTCTACCTTGGGCCCTATCTTTTTATAATTGTTTATGCAATTTTATTTCATTACAAAATTTAACTTATTCAATAACTACCTTAGCTGCTAACTCACCATAAGGTTAATTGAAGTAGTCAATAACTCCTCCATGAGAAGATTTTAATTTTTTTTAACTCTTTTAAAAAATATGGTAGGTAACCCAATAAAAACTTTTCTTTCCAAAAAATACTTTGATTGCCTTCTTTGGTAAAGACCTTTGAAAAGAAAATGTGTTTATATAACTTAAATTAGGATAAGTCTAAACATTTTAAATTAATAAGTTGTTTGTAAATTCTATCTATTAGTAAAGTAGTTAAGCTAACAAAATGATTAGTAATGGTATAGATTAGTGTATTAACACTTTCAGATACTTATAGACCTTGTTGTAGCTTAATAGCATTAAAGATTTGAAACTTAGCTTCATTTGGCAAATAAAATCCCCACCAACCTTTAAGTTAGCCTATAAAACTGTTAACAATAAACCTTGTTATTTTGCGGTCCTCTAATAAGAGGTTGACTAAAGTAAGTCTCGGGTAGTATAGTTTGGTGGGTGCTTTATTAAAAGCCATTTTATTAATTTTCATAACTCCTCTCTTACTAAAGGAAGATAGATCATTGGAATTTTGTTCTGACTTTTGCTACTACTACAAACGTCAGGGATAATAATTTTGACCTAGAAATAGTAAGGCATATTGTTATTGGATTTACAAGCCAACTTAAAAGTTGGTGGGATTTTTGTTTGCTAAATGAAGCTAAGTTTCAAATATTTAATGCTGTTAAGTTAGAACAAGGTTTGCACATATTTGATAGTGTCAATACACTAATCTATACTATTACTAATCATTTTGTTGACTTAACTACTTTACTAGTAGATAAAACGTACAAACAACTTATTAATTTAAGATGTTTAGACTTATCCCAATTTAAGTGATATGAAGACATTTTCTTTTCCAAGGTCTTTACTAGAGTAAATAGTCAGTATTTTTTGGAAAGAGAAGTTTTTATCAAGGTTACCTACCATATTTTTTGAAAGAGTTAAAAACAAATTAAAATCTTATCACGGAGGAGTTAATGATTACTCCAATTATATTTATGGTGAGTTAGTAGCTGAGGTAGTTGCCAAATGAGTTAAACTTTGTAATAAAATATAATTGTATAAATAATTGCAGAGGCAAAATTAAAGGAAAAAAGTCTGTTTTGTAGAAAAGGAAAAAGATAATAGTTGTTTGTTATAAATGCAGAAAAATGAGTTATTGATGCAAGAATTATCAATTGATGAGGACCTTAAGAGGTCGTTGATGCACATCTTCTTATCAGAAGATGAATTTGAAAAATCAAATATAGAGGTAGATCTTCTTGAAAAAGAAACCACTTCAAAAGAAGAGTCTGATAATAGTTGTAATGGATGATGCAATTATTATCAAGCTCTATGTAAAAGTAATGACTTATTATTCCTTACAAAAGAAGATAATATGATTCTAGATCTTATTGATAAAATTACAGATGCAAAAGTGAAGAGAGAACAATTGGAAAAATATCTTCATTTGTCTTAAAATAAAAATAAAGTCAAAAATTTGGAAGAAGACTATAGTTTAAAAATTGTTATTCAAAGAATTAAAATTAATCATTCTAGTTTAAAATCTAGAACAACAATAAAACCTTATATTGCAAAGTTTAAAGCTAAAATT
>CM034058.1:4012235-4030740 GCA_019804595.1 Bruguiera parviflora
AACAACCTATGGCTTTACAAACTAGGCTTTTGCCAAATTCAAAACCTGGTTCTTTAAGTGGGTATTGCATCCCATAACCTAAAAACATAAGGTTAGAATTATTTATGAACAATTTTGTGAAAAGAATGATAAGGTTAAAGCCCCTTTACTAATATTTGCCTTATGGTATCATGTTCCATAGATTATAAAATGAGACTTTATTATCATGGCCATATAAATGAGTGTTTTAGACATAGATATTATGCATGTCCCATGGCCGCCAAGTGAATTAATGTTTGATGGTGAGTGAATACAAAGAATTGAAAGAGAAAATTCTCACTCTTTATTTTTCACCAATGATCTATCACTTCTAACAATGAAATCAATTTTATTTATAGGCTAAAGCAACAACCCCAACTCTTCCTTCTAGAGTGTGGCTTTCATATTCTTTTTTATACCTATGGTTTATGTTCCTTTGAACATTGGGTCTAGGTTTATACCTTAGATTCACGTTCCTTTAAACATTGGATCAAGGTTTTACTTTGGTTAAACTTGGTTTAACTTTCTTAGGGCTTTGGATTCCTTGTTTTGCTTTTGGGTTTCATTATGCTCTTTAAGGTTCATATCATTTGGTATTAGAGCTTTAGTGTTTAAATAAGGATTGGTTATCTATATTTGAGTTTTTCTTTTGTTCTCCTTTTTAATTGCTTTTTATAACTTTTTTTTTTTTTTGAATCTGTGAAACCTTAGATTATCTTTTCTTGTTATGATATTCATGTAAAAATAATAGTAAAATGAAGAAACAAACAAAGGGGAAAAATAGCAACAAAAAAAATGAAAAAAAAATCCACTTTGAGGCAATAATTTAACGATTTGATCAAACTAGCCACAATAATGATCTAGTCCTCTAGCTCGATTCTACTTCCATAATCTATTTTCTTATTCTATCATCCACATACTTATTCCCTTTGAGTCTCTTTCCCTAAATATATTTTCCATGAGATCCCTTTTTCATTTTCTAATTTCTTGTTTTCCATTAGGTCAATTTTGTCCTATTTATTTTATTTTGTGAATTGGTTCACTTCAGCTGAATCTTGTTGATTTAACTTGTTTAATTTCTTAGAGAGCTGAAAAGGGAAGTCAAGAGTGGTAAAAGTTAAGAGTGTGAACTTATTATAAGAAAACCCATTAAAAAGAAGTAAACATGAGGGTAGGTTAGAATAATTAAGAGAAACACATGAGAGAGTGTGTATAAGGTTATTTCTAAACTTTTTTATATAGGTGATGATTCAAGGAAAAATCCTTTTAAGGAGAGGGGGAATGATGAGATTTATGGAGGAGCCAATACATGGACAATAGGGATCTATTAAGAAATCATATAGGCTAATGACACATTTAAAGGATAAAAAGATGAATAAAGTACTAAATGGGCTAATTGAGGATATTTAGGCCAACTATGTAATAAATGGCATGAATTGAATCTTGAAAATGGACAAAGGATTCATTAATATGATTAGAGTGCTTAATGGATTAGGGTTAAATAATAAAATCCACTCTTAAGTAAGACTTTGTTATAAAATAAGACTATTTTTATATTTTAAAAGTGTATCATTATCTTTACATTTAGGGTTTTAGAATTTTTATTTCAGCGTATAAATAGACTTGATTTTATTATTAAAAGATATAGATAATTGGAGAAAAAAAAAGAAAATTTTCCCTTATGGTTCTTTATTGAACTTTGCAACTTTATTAAGATTATTGTCATGTGGCATTCCAACATACTTATCACTCCCAAATCCATTCTTTATACCTTCGGTTCATGTTCCTTTGAACATTAGGTTAGAGTTTTACTTTTTGTCAATCCTAATTGAACATTTTGGGAGTTTTGAATTCATTGTTGGGTTTCAATATGCTTATCTAAATTTGAGTTTTTTTCTTATCCTTTTTCTTAACCACCTTTTATAACCTTTTGTTCTTGGAATCCACCAAACTCTAATTTATCTTCTCTCGTCTTTAAATTTTGTGGAAAAATAAAGAAAAGAAACAAAATAAAGAAAGAAACAAAAAAAAGCGACAAGTAAAACAAAAAAAAAATCTACTTTGAGACCATAACTCAACAATTTAGTCAAACTAACCACAATAACGATCTAGTCTTCTAACTTGACTCCATTTCCATGATCTATTTTCTTGTTCTATCATCCAAGAACTTGTTTTCTTTGAGTCTACTTCCTTAAATTTCTTTTCCTTGATGTCCCTTTTTTGTTTTCTAATTTCTTGTTTTCTATTAGGTCAATTTTGTCCTATTTATTTTATTTGGTGAGTTGGTTTTCTTAAGATTAATCTTCTTAATTTAACTTGTTTAGTTCCTTAAAAAGCTGGAAAGGGAGGTTAAAAGTGGTACAAGGCAAGATTGTGAGCTCATTATAAGAAAAGCCATTAAAAAGAAGTAAACACGAGGGTGGAGTAGCATGACTTTGAAAGATAAATGAGTGAGTGCGGAAGGCAGGATGGACGATTCATTCATGCTCCAAGCTATACAACAACAATTTGAGCTTATGAATGTTGTGTTGGGTGAGATGAGAGATCAAATGGAAAGGCAAGATGCTAGTATAGCTAATTCATAAAGGAGATAGACATGGAAATCTCTTAATGAACGAAGGCAAAAAAGGTGTAATTATCATGATGACGACAATGATGATGGAGATCATGATGCTAATTTTGATGATCCAACTACTTTGGTTAGAATTGCTAATAATATAAATGGTGAAAGTGATTTTAGAAGGTGAGACACCTATGACCTTGTTTTGGGTAGTATTAAAATGAAAATTCCTTCATTCCAAAGGAAAAATGATCATGAAACCTTAGAATGGAAGAAGAAGGTTAAATTGGTTTTTGATTGTCACTACTCCAAAGACTAAAAGGTAAAACTTATTGCCATTATGGTATCATTTGGTAGGATTAACTTGCTTTGACTAGGAGAAGGAATCATGAGAGGCCTATTGATACATGAGAGGAGATAAAAGCTATAATGAGGAAGAGGTCCATCCATAAACACTGTTATAGGGATTTGTGTTAGAGGTTGCAAGGACTCACATAAGGCACTAAGAGTGCGGAGGACTATTTGAAGGAGATGGAGATTGCCATGATTCAGGCTAATGTGGAGGAGGATAAAGAAGCAACCGTAGTTTGGTTCTTGCAAGGGCTGGATAAAGACATTGCTAATGTATTTGAATTATATAATGATGTGGATTTGGAGAACATTATGCACATGGAAATGAAAGTGGAGAGGCAACTCAAATGGAAGGGTTCCACATAGTTTGGACAGAATTTGGGTTCCATTTCATCTTGGAAGCCTAATTAGAGCAAAAGGGGGGAGAGCACTGATTATAAACTGAAGGCTAAATCTTTCAAGAGAAGGGCAGTGAGTTCTACCGAAGGTAAAGGTAATTCTAATTCCTAATGTAGTAAAAATGAAGATGTTAGATGGTTTAAGTGTTTATGAAGGGGACATATTGTATCATAGTATCCTAATAAGAGTAAAATGGTTTTGTGAGCTAGAGATGATATTAAGACCAAAACTTAGTTCGATGATGACTCTATGCCACCATTAAAGGAAGCAATTAATAGAAAGGAGTATCTAGTTAAGCAAGATGTGTTGGTGGCTAGTCACATTTTGAATGCATAAGCTAAGGAAAATGACGAAGTGCAGAGCAATAATATCTTCCATACACGATGCCATATCAAATGATCATTGATGGGGGTAGTTATACAAATGTAGCTAGCATTAATTTGGTTAAAAAGCTTAATTTAGCTTCCATGAAGCACCCTAACCCATATAAGCTTTAATGGTTGAATGAACATAGAGAGTTAAGGAAAATATGTAAGTGTTAGTATCATTTACTATTAGGAGATATATTAATGAGGCCTTATGTGGTATAGTACCCATGCATGTTGGACATCTTTTATTAAAAAGACCATGGCAATATGATTGTTGAGTAATGTATGATGGGTTTAAGAATAAGTACTCTTTTGTAATAAATGATAAACCCATTACTTTTGTCGCACCTCAGCAAGTTTATGAAGATCAATTAAGGAATAAAAAAGAGAGTGAGAGAAAAAATATGAATTGAGGTCAAAAGGAGAAAAAAGGAATAGAAAGGAGAAGGAAGAGATGAGATTGAGAGAAAAGAAGGAAGATGGAAAGAAAGAAAATTTGAGAGTTTTTTTATACAAAGAGTCTTGTTTTAGTATTAATGAACTCAACTCCTTTTTGTTTAGTGTTATTATTTCTCTTTTGCAAGAATTTGATGATGTTTTCTCCTAAGAACCAAGTAATTTGCAACCAATGAAGGGAATAGAATACTAGATTGAATTCATCCATAATACAACAATTCCAAATTGACTAGTCTATAAAAGTAATCTTGAGGAGACAAAGGAGCTTTAAAGGCAAGTTAAGGAGCTTATGGCATAGGGTTATGCAAGGGAGAGTATGAGTCCACGTGCAATTCTAGTATTACTTATGCCTAAGAGATATGGGACATAGAGGATGTGTGTTGACTATTAGGTGGTCAACAAAATCATTATAAAGTATCACCATCTCATACCTAAATTAGATGGCATGTTAGATGAATTGTATGGTTCGTATGTTTTTTCTAAAATTGATTTGAAATGTGGATACTACTAAATTAGGATGTGAGAGAGAGATGAGTGGAAAATAGCTTTCAAAACTAAATATGGTTTGTATGAATGGCTCATTATGCCATTTGGTCTCATTAATGTTCCAAGCACTTTTATATGATTATGAATCATGTTTTGCATGCATTCATTAACAAATTTGTAGTTATGCATTTTGATGATATTTTGGCCTATAGCAAAAACTTAATTGAGCATCTAGGGTTTGGTGGATTCAAAGAATAGAAGGAAATCTCAATTATAGATAAGCAAACCTAATTTAAATCCTAAAACTTTGATACCAACTAATGTGATCCCTAAAGTGCATAATGAAACTCATAAGCGAAAGAAGGAATTCCAAACCTAAAGAAAGTTAAATAAAGTTTAACAAAATTAAAACCTTAACCCAATGTTCAAGGGAACATGAAGCTAAGGTATAAACCTAGACCCAAAGGTATAAAGAATGATATGGACACCATATTCTAGAAAGAAGGGATTTGGGAGTGATAAGTCAAGTTGGAATGCTACAAGGTAATAATCTTGATGAGGTCATAAGGTTTAATGAAGAACGAAAAGAGGAAATTCTCACTTTTTTTTCACCAATGATCTATCACTTTTAATAATGAAATCAAACCTATTTATAGGTTAAAGTAACAACCCTAACCCTTCTTTCTAGAGTGTGGCACCTATATCCTTCTTTATACCTTTGGTTTATGTTCCTTTGAATGTTAAAAGTAGGTTTACACCTTAGGTTTGTGTTCCTTTGAATATTGGATCAACATTTTACTTTTGTTAAACCTGATTTAACTTTCTTGGGGTTTTAAATTCCTTATTTTTCTTATGGGTTTCATTATACTTTTTGGGGTTGACATCAATTGGTATTAGAGTTTTAGTGTTTAAATTAGGTTTACTTATCTATATTTAAGCTTTTCTCTTGTTCTTCTTCATAGCCACAATTTATAACCTTTTCTTCTTTGAATTTACCAAACCTTAATTATTTTCTTGTCTTAAAATTTGAGCAAAAAAAGAAAAAAACAAAACAAAGAAAAAAAGAGAAAAAAAAAGAGCAAGAAAAGAAAAATAATAAGAAAATTCACTTTGAGGCAATACCTTAATGGTTTAGTCAAACTAGGCACAATAATGATCTAGTCCTTTAGCTTAACTCTACTTCTACAATTTATTTTCTTTTTCTATTGTCCATGTACTTATTTCCTTTAAGTCTACTTCCTTAAATTTTTTTTTCCACCAGTAATGCATGATGGATTTAAGAATAAGTACTCTTTTCATATAACGATAAACATGTTGCCCTTGTACCTTTGATAATTATACAAGTTTATGAAATCAATTAAGGATTAAAAAAAGAGAGAAAAATAGGAATTGAGGTCAAGGGGAGAAAAGAGATGAGACTGAGAAAAGGAGGGCAAGAAAGAAAATTTGAGCATTTTTTTGTTGAGTGATGTTAAGAGAGTTTTCCATTCAAAATAACTTATGATTATACTTTTGTATATAGAGACTTGTTTTAGTACTAACAAACTCATCCCTTTTTGGCCTAGTGTTGTTGCTTCTCTTTTGTAGGAATTTGATGATGTTTTTTCCCAAGAACCAAGTAGTTTGCCACCATTAAGAGGAGTATAACATCAAATTGAATTCATTTTTGGTGCAACAATTGCAAATCAATTGGCCTATAAGAGTAATCTTGAGGAGACAAAGGATTTTCAAAAGCAAATTGAGGGGATTATAGCAAAGGGGTATATGAAAGGGAGCATAAGTCCATGTGCAGTTCAAACATTGTTTGTACTTAAGAATGATAAAACATTGAGGATGTACATTAATTGTTGGGTGGTCAACAAAATCATTATAAAGTATCACTATCCCATACCTAGATTAGATGACATGTTAGATGAATTGCATTGTTCATAAGTCTTTTCTAAAATGGATTTGAAAAGTGGATATCACCAAATTAGGATAAAAGAGAAAGGCAAGTAGAAAATAGCTTTCAAAGCTAAATATGGTTTGTATGAATGGCTTGTTATGCCCTTTAGTCTCACTATTGCACCAAGCACTTTTATTGATTGATGAATCACATTTTGTGTGTATTCATTGGAAAATATTTAGTCATCTATTTTAATAATATTTTGGTTTATAACTAAAAATTTATTGGGTATCTTAATCATTTACATTTTGAGAAATTGTACACTAACATTAAGAAATGTTTTTATGGAAAAGGTTAAGGCAATTGTGATTGACAAGAAAAAGGTTAAGACAATTATGATTGGCCTACACCTAAGTTAATAATGTTTATAGTTTTCACGGTCTAGTTTCTATAGATACTTTTTTAGAGACTTTAGCACTATTGTTACACCATAACTGAGGTTGTTAAAAAGAATGTGGGCTTTTAAGTGGGGTAGTGATCAAGATAAGAATTTTTATTTGATCAAGGGAAAATTAAGTTATGCATCTTTACCTCTCTTTCCTTACTTTGCTAAAACTTTTGAGATTGAGTGTGATGCTTCAAGTATTGGTATTGAAGCTATTTTGATGCAAGAAAGGCAACTAATTTCCTACTTTAGTGAAAAGCTAAGTGGAGCAACCCTTAATTATTCCACTTATGATAAGGGGAAGTATGCATTAGTATAGGCTTTCATGATATGGCAACATTACTTTTGGCCCGAGGAGTTTTTCTTCCTTACTAACTTTGAATCCTTAAAAAACTTAAAGGGGCAAGGGAAGTTGAACAAAAGAGATGTCAAGTGCATCAAATTCATTGACACCATTCCCTATGTCATTAACTATAAACAAGGTAAGGAGAATGTGGTGGCTGATGCATTATCTCAAAGGTATGCCCATGTTTATACTTTGAATGCAAAATTATTGGGATTTGAGTACATTAAAGACTTATATGCTAATGATCTTAATTTTTCCAATGTTTATGAAACTTATGAGAAAATGGATTTTGTGAAATTCTATAGGCATGAGGATTATTTGTTTTAAGAGAATAGATTATGTATGCCTATAAGTTCCTTATGAGAGCTACTTATGCATGAGGTTCATAAGGGTGGTCTAATGGAGTCATTTTAGAGCTAGGAAAAGCCTAAATGTCTTATTTAAGCATTTCTTTTGCCACACATGAAACAAGATGTCAAGAGGGTGTGTATGAAGTGCATAACATGCAAACAAGCTAAATCAAGATTTTTATCCCATAGCTTGTACATTCTTTTACCTATGTTGAATGAACCATAGGTTGATTTATCTATGGAATTTGTGTCAGGGCTGCCATGATAAAAAAAACGATAAAGATTACATATTTGCTATCGTTGATGGGTTTTTAAAGATGACACATTTTATGTCATACCATAAAACTGATGATGCAAACAACATGGCTAAATTGTATTTTAAAGAGGTAGTACGCTTCAATGGCATGTCTTGAAGCATCATTTTAGAATGGGACACAAAATTCTTGAACTACTTTCAGAAGGCTTTGTAGGGTAAGTTAAGTACTAAACTATTATTTTCAACTACCTGCCATCCATAGACAAATGAGCAAATTAAGGTAGTTAATCAAATTCTTTCTACTTTTTTGTGTACTATTATTCACATGAATTTAAAAACATAGCAAGATTGTTTGCTACATGTAGAGTTTGCATATAATAGGAGTATTTATTCTACTGTTAGTTACTCTACATTTGAAATTGTTTATGTTTTAATCCTTTGAATACTAATTACTTTGCATATGAAGTTTACATATAATAATAGACTTGTTAATGAGTCTGCTAGCTTAAATGGTGAATGCAAGGCAAAAATGGCGAAGAAGGTGTATGAGAAGGTGTGACAAAAATTTACACAACGAATTGAACAATATTCATCCCATGCCAACAAAAGGAGAAAGGTGGTGTTTGAATTCGGTGATTGGGTTTAGGTGCATATGCACAAGGAAAGGTTCCCTACTTACAAGTGTTCAAAACTACAACTTAGTGGAGATGGTTCATTTTAGGTAGTGGCATGGATTAATGATAATGCCTATAAGTTAGACCTTTTTGATTAGTGAATGTGAGTGCAACTTCTAATGTTTCTAATCTTTCTAATTTTGATGTAGGTGATGATTAAAGGATGAATCCTTTTAAAGAGTGGGGGAATGATGAGATCCATGGAGGAACTTATGCATGCAGGACTTTTAAGGATCCATTGAGCATTCATAAAGGGCCAATGACAAATTCAAAGGCTAAAATGGTGAAAAAAAAAAACTCTAATTGGGCTGATTAAAGATATTCAAGCCAACCAAGTAACAAATAGCACGAATTTATGTTTACAAGTAGACCAAGGCTTCATTAATATAATTGGAGTGCTTAATGGGTAAGGCATTAGTAATAAAATCTTCTTCCAAGTAAGTGTTTATTATAAAGTAGGAATTTGTCATAAATTGAAAGTTTACAATAATATATTAGTGTTCGAATATTTTAAGAGTATATCATTATCTCTACTTTTAGGGTTAGGGTTGTTACTTTAGCTTATATATAGACTTGATTTCATTATTAAAAAATATAGATTATTAAAAAAAAAAAGTCAAAATTTACTCTTTTAGTTCTTCATTAAACTTTGTGAACTTATCAAGCTTTTTGTCATATGACATTCTAACCTAAGTTAGGTTTATGGAGTAAGTAATCCATATCTTTCTTTACACCTTAATTTTATGTTCCTTTAAACTTTGGTTCAAGGTTTTACCTTTGTTAAATTTGATTTAACCTTTTAGGGATTTTGATTTCCTTTTTTTGCTTGTGGGTTTCATTATGCTCTTTAGGGTTTCACATCAAAGAAGTAGACCTTATTTTTTCTAATTCCTATAAGGATTCAAATTTAATTAAACTCTCTTTATGTCTTGTGATTTATTCTTGTTGTTTTCTTCTAACCTATAACTTTATTCATTGTACTTTCCTAAATTTCTTTGATTCTAATTTGTTGGAATTAGTTAGTTACAAGGTGACTTTGATTATGGTTATTTATGTTCCTAAATTGATATCAAGAAAAAGCCTTAAAGAGTGCAAACACAAGGGTGTTTGACACCATTAATGAGTCAAACACATAAAAGAGTGCTTTGTGAGGTATCTTAGCCATTTTGTGCATAATTAACATGATTTTTTTTTTCCAAAGATAAAGGTGTAGCTAAGATGATGAGATCCATGGAGGAGTCAATCCCTTGGGAGCTCTTAAAGATCAATTGAGCATTCATGAAAGGCCAATGACATGTTCAAAGGCTAAAAAGATGAAAGAAGCATTAAATAGGCTAATTGAGGACATTTAGGACATCCAAGTTCTAAATGGTGTGAATTCAACAAATGTCCCGAATTCAAGCTTGAAAGAGGACCAAAGTTTTATTAATATGATTAAAGTGTTTTAATGGATTAGGGTTAAATAATAAAATCAACTCATAAATCGAAGTTTATTATCAAGTAAAAATTTGTTATAAAATAGGAGTTTACAAAAAAATAAGAGTATTCCTATATCTTAGGAGTATATCATTGTCTTAACTTTTAGAGTTGTTATTTTAACCTATAAATAGACTTGATTTAATTGCTAAAGGAGGAGATGATTATATGAGTTGAAAAGTGAGAATTTTCTCATTGAATTATTTCTAGAACTAAAAAACTAATCAAAAACTATCTCCTTTTACAGTATTTAATTCGACTTATCACTTCCAAATTTGTTCTTTCTTACAATATGGCATCCATGTCCTTATATATACCTTAGGTTCATGATCCCTTAAACACTAATTTGGTACAGCTTTCTATTCAAAATAGCCTATGATTGTACATTTTTTCAAATGGCTCATTTTAGTATTAACAAGCTTAACCCCTCTTTACTTAATGTTATTGTTTATCTTTGGTAGGAATTTGGTGATGTTTTTTGTGAAGAACCAAGTTGTTTGCCACCTCTGAGGGGAATAGAACATTGGACTAAATTCATCCCTAGTGTAGCAATTCTAAACTAGCCAACCTATAGAAGTAATTATGAGGAAACAAAAGAGCTTCAAAGGGAAGTTGAGGTGCTTATGGTAGAGGGGTATGTGAGGGAGAGGATATGATACGAACTCTATTTATATGTAAACGGAACCCAACACCAATGTTGGTATAGGATCGTTCTAACAAAGGTTAAGGAATTTGGAGTTCTGACCCAATGATTATAAACAACCAAGAACCAGAACTATAAGATTCAGACGCCACTCCTAGCAACAACAACGTTGAAGAAGATAAGTCTAAGGAACCAACACACGCAAGTATGAAAGTTCAGAATTAGTTCTCAAAGAACTAGAGAAAATAGCTCATACACTCATGAAAATGGGTCTGTCTCTCCTAACCACCCTTCTTGCCCTTTTTATATGCTAACTCCCAGAAACCCTAACTAATAAGCTGGTCTTAATAAGGAAATTTGTCCAACCCACTAAATAAGTTGGGCTTAATAAGGAATTTCATCTAACCCACTAAATAAGCTGGTCATAATAAGGAATTTCGTCCAGCCCACTAAATAATAATATAAACACATGAAAATAACCTACTTAAAGGCCCGATTATGGGCTCTCAAATCCAACTTCCTTCCCAAGGCCATGGTTCGCAAATTCCTCCACAGATGACACATTCACAAGCCTTGGTGAAGACTCCATCCTCCTTAACTCGTACTTGGCAACTTCCTGATAGTGAATGTCGCACAATAGGTTGTTGAAAGCTTCCTTTATTTTCATTGACCTTGCCCTTGTCATTGGTCCTCCAAGGTTTTGCAAAGTATCTACTCCCTTGTCAATTTGAGTTGGTACAATCTGGTTTCCATCATACCCGCTCTCCTCAAAATGATTTGTCCTCAAATCAGCATCTACATCATCAAAGAGAAAAGGAGAAAGGTCAGAAACATTAAATGTTGCACTAACACTATACTCACCTGGCAAGTCAAGTTTATATGCATTATCGTTGACTCTTGCCACCACTTGAAAAGGACCATCTCCTCTTGGTTGCAACTTTGATTTCCTTTTTTTTTAGGAAATCTATCCTTCCGCAAATGTACCTAAACCCAATCACCAGGTTCAAAAGTGATATGCTTGTGACCTTTGTTGGCTTGTGTTTCATATTGTTTGGTTCTTCTCTCAATGTTAAGCCTAGCTTTCTCATGAAGTTGCCCAACTACTTCCACCTTTTTTTTCCCATCTAAATTAACCCTATCCTATATAGGCAATGGTACTAAATCCAAAGGTGACAATGGATTAAAACCATAAACAAGCTTGAAAGGAGAACAACTTGTAGCACTATGAACAACACAATTATAGGCAAACTCCATAAAAGGCAAACATTCTTCCTAGGTTCTAGAGTTCTTACCAATAACGGCACACAACAATGTACCAAGAGTTCGATTTACTCCCTTAGTTTGCCCATCAGTTTGTGGATGGCAAGTTGTAGAAAACAACAACTTTGTTCCAAGCTTACCCCACAATGTTTTCCAAAAATGGCTCAAAAATTTTGCATCACAGTCTGACATAATACTCTTGGGCACTCCATGTAGGCGAACAATCTCTTTAAAGAATAAGTTTGCAATGTGTGTGGCATCATCCGTTTTGGTGTAAGCAATGAAATGCGCCATCTTTGAGAACCTGTCAACTACAACAAGAATACAATCTTGGTCCTTCTTCAACAACTCATCAACTTGCCGCTGAAGCTCCTTTGTCTCCTCAGGATTACTTCTACATGCTAGCTTATTGGGAATGGGATCTCCAGGAATAAGATCAATGTGATGTTCAATCCCTCTCCTTGGTGGCAAACCATCTGGGATCTCCTGAGGGAACACATCATTATAATCCTGCAACAAAGATGAAATAGCACTAGGCAAAGATGAATCAAGGTTAGTGATAGAGAAATAAGAATCCTTGTAAAGGATTAAGATCATTTGTTGCCTAGCTTGGAAGGCATCCCTAACATCTGCTCCTTTTGCAAACACACTCACTTGTTTTCTTTCATCTTCACTCTTGTGAACCTGACCACTCTCGTACTCAACACTCCCAAATGCATTTATCTTCTTTTTCTCTCCTGCACTTTCTTTTCTCTCAACTCTCTCTTTCTTTTCGCTCCTCCTCTTTTGCTCACTATCATAAAGTCTCACTTGGTCTTCATACACCTGTTTTGGAGTCAATGGTGCCAGTGTAAATGGTCTTCCATCCATGGTGAATGAATAGCGGTTCTTGTAACCATCATGCAAAACTTTTCTGTCATATTGCCAAGGATGGCCCAATAACAAATGTCCGGTCTGCATTGGTACAACATAACAAGACAATTCGTCCTTATATCTACCAATGGAAAATGGAACCACAACTTGTTTAGTCACTTTTACCACTCCACTGTCATTCAACCATTGCAAATTATATGGCCTAGGATGTTTGGTTGTAGGCAAGTTCAATTTTTCCACCAATTCTGTACTTGCTACATTAGTGCAACTACCTCCATCGATTATCAAGCAATAGAGTCTATCTTGAACTAAACATTGAGTATGGAAAATATTTTCCCACTGAATCTCAACATCATTCTCCTCCTTAACCTGCGCACTAAGGGCTCTCCTTGCTTCTAAAAGCCTTCCACCATGCTTCGGATACTCTATCCCTTCATCAACATCACTAGCATCCTCTAATGGCGGCATTTGGTCTTCATCACTACCATCACTGCCAGACACATAATCCCCATTCTCCTTAAGGTACATGGTTCTCTTGTTAGGACATTGTGAAGCCACATGACCCCTACCCAGACATCTAAAGCATTTGATGTCTCTAGTTTCTCCTTGGGTGCCCTTAAGTTTTTCTTCAAATTTGCCCCTTTCTAGGCTGCCCCCACTAGTCTTGGGTCTATGTGAATTGCCTTTTTGCATAGAAGTCATCTTCTCTTCCTTCTTCCCCCAGTTTGGCTTCCAAAAAGATAAACCTAAGTTCTGCTTATGACCAGAAGTGCTCCTTCCCTTCAGTTGCCTCTCAACTTTCATGGCAATGCGTACCATGTCTTCAAGCTCCACATAGTGTTGCAGCTCTACCACATCAGCTATGCTCTTATTCAACCCTTGGAGGAACCTAGCCATGGTTGCCTCCCTATCCTTATTTACATTTGCCCTAACCATAGCAATTTCCATCTCCTTATGATACTCTTCCACACTCTTGGAACCTTGTGTAAGGCTCTGCAACTTGTTATACAAATCCCTATAATAAGAGCTGGGAACAAATCTCCTTCTCATCACAGTCTTCAACTCATTCCAAGTTTCTATGGTTCTCTCAAAATTCCTTCTCCTTGTGGTAACTTGCTGGTCCCACCATACTATAGCATAATCAGTGAACTCTGCCACAGCTAACTTCACCTTCTTCTCCTCAGAGAAGTTGTGGCACTCATATATTAGTTCTACCCTTCGTTCCCAATCCAAATAGACATCAGGGTCAACTTTTCCTTGGATAGACGGTATTTTCATTTTAATACTACTAAGATTTTTGTCTACTCCTTCCTCCCCTCTATTTTTGTTATCCCAACCTCCATTGTACCTATTATAAACATTTCCATTGCCTCTTGCTACTCTACCATTCCAATTACCACGTCCTCCTCTAGAACCACCTCTGAAGTTTCTACTAGCATTGTCACCATCATCATAATAATCATCACCATCTTCACCAATGTTATGTTTAAATTGCTCCTTTTTGACCCTCCCAGCTGGCCTCTTAGAATTGACACTTGATTCCCCTTCTATTTGATCCATTCTGTCTCGAACTTCCCAAAGCGCTTGGTCAATCCTCTCAAACTTCTATTCTAAGGATTTCATAAGCAATTTGAAATCTGGAACAACTACTTCCTCCTCTCCATGTGGGAAATTGCCTTCGTTAGACATCGTACCTACAAGATTGTTAGTAAATAAAGACTATGCCTCACAAAACTCACTCCCTCGCGTGTTTGCTTTCCACTCAACTACAGTAGTCTTCAACTCTCGTGTTTCACACAATAAATTGCAAAACTCTAAGAGCTCTTTCAGTAGTCCCAAGCAAACTAAATTTAGAACAAACAAAACTTGAATATATTAATCCTAGACCTACCTCTTCAGAGAAGTGACAGGACCAAGAAGATGGGCAATAAAGCAAACAGAATGACAAGAAATTCAATGATATCAGCAGTGCAATTGGACAACAATCAATTATCAAATATAATTGGGTAAATGACCAATTGAGCAATGAACCCGTTTATTTATGTATTTTTTCAGTTAACTAATGGGTATTTCTGTGGAAGGAACAAATATCAGAAAAGAAACCCATGAAATACACGATTTTGTTTCTATTTTTTTTTCTCTTTTTGATTATTCAACCAACATCAAAGAATAGATGAAAGATATGATAACAACAATATAACAAATCTGAGTTAGAGCCAAGGCCCTTTTTAGTTCTAGTATCGCTTGTGCCTAAAAAGAATGGGACTTGGAGTATGTGTATTGACTATAAATCAATCAACAAAATCATTGTAAAGTATCATCATCTCATAGATAGATTAGATGACATGTTAGATAGATTTCATGGTTCATGTGTCTTTTCTAAAATTGATTTGAAAAATGGATATCACCAAATTAAGATAAGAGAGAGAGGCGAGTGGAAAATAACCTTTAAAACTAAGTATGTTTTGTATGAATAACTTGTTATGCCATTTGGCTTCATGAATGCATCGAGTACTTTTATCAAATTGATGAATCATGTCTTGTGTGCATTCATTGTCAAATTTGTGGTTGTGTATTTTGGTAATATTTTGGTCTATAGCAAAAATTTATATGAGCATCTTGATCATTTATGTTCTATTTTAAGTGTTTAATGTTTTGAGAAATTGTATGCTAATCTCAAGAAATTTTCTTTTTAGACTAATTATATCATTTTTCTTGACTATGTTATAAGTATTAAGGGTATTAAGGTTGACAAAGAAAAGGTAAGAGTAATCTGTGATTAGCTTACACCTAAGTCAGTAATGTGCATAGTTTTCATGGTTCATCCAATTTCTATAAATGCTTTGTTAGGGACTTCAGCACCATTGCTACCCCATTAATTGAGGTTATTAAAAGGAATATTGGTTTTAAGTGGGGTGGTTAGTGATCAAGAGAAGGTTTTAATCTTATTAAGAAAAATTTAAGTTCTATACCCTTATTTGCTTTACTTGACTTTAGTAAAAGTTTTAAGATCATGTGTGATGCTTAAGGTTTTGGCATTAGAGCTATTTTGATATAAACAAGACAACCAGTTGCCTACTTAAGTGAAAAGCTAAGTGGAATAGCCTTTAATTCTACCATTTATTATAAAGGGAAGTAAGCATTGGTACGAGTTTTGGAGATATGGCAACACTACCTTAGGCCCAAAGAGTTTGTCATCTATATTAACCAAGAATCCTTATAGCACCTAAAGGGATAAGGAAAGTTGAACAAGAAACATGCTAGATTGATTGAATTCATTAAGAATTTTCCTTACATCTTCAAACTTAAACAAGGTAAGGAGAATATGGCAACTAAAGCATTATCTCACAAGAATGTCCTTATCTCTACACTTAGAGAAAAATTGTTAAGATTTGAATGCATTGAAGATTTATATGTAAAAGATCTTGACTTTACTACTATGTAGGCATGTGAGAAGTCAACCTTTAGGAAATTTTATAGATATAAGGGTTTTGAATTTAAAGAAAATAGTTTCTTGAGGGAGTTAGTTGTGAAAGAAGCATGTTAAGGTGGTCTAATGGATTAAGGTGGTCTAATGGATCATTTTAGAGTTACAAGAACCTTAAATGTCTTAGCTGAGCATTTCTTTTGGCCACACATGAAACAAGATGTTGAGAATGGTGCGGAGTGAGAAGTGTATAACATGCAAGTAGACTAAATTTGGGGGTTTACCTCACAAATTGTACACCTTTTTACTCATACCTAACCAACTATAGGTTGATTTATCTATGGACTTTATGCTAAGGCTGCTGTGGTCAAAAAGAGATAGGGATTCTATATTTGTTTTTATTGATAGGTTTTCAAAGATGACCCACATCATCCCATACCATAAAACTAAAGATGTAAGAAAGGTGGCTGAATTGTTCTTTATAGTGGTAATACGCTTGCATGACATGCCTCAAAGCATTGTTTTAAATCAAGATACAAAGTTCTCAAGCTACTTTTGAAAGACTTTATAGGTTAATCTAGGTACTAAACTAGTGTTTTTAGTTACTTGCCATCCATAAATAGATGGGCAAATCAAGGTAGTCAATAGAACTCTTTCTACTTTGTTGCATACAATTATTTGAATAAATTTCAAAATGTGGCAAGATTGTTTGCCATATATAGAGTTTGAGTATAATAGGAATGTTCATTGTGCTACTAGTTGCTCTTTATTTTAAATTATGTATGGTTTTAATCATTTGACTATTTTAGATTTGATGCCTTTACTTTTTAATAAGTATGCTAGCTTAAATGGTAAAGTTGTATAAAATGGTGTGGCAATAAAGTGTAAAATGAATTGAGCAATGTATATCCCCAAGAAAGGGTAAAGAAGATAATGCTTTAACTTGGTGATTGGGTTTGGGTGCATATATGCATGGAAAGGTTCCCGACTAAGAGGGGCTCAAAACTGCAGCTTAGAAGAGATGATCCATTTGAAGTAGTGGCATAATCAATTATAATGCTTATAAGTTAGACCTTCTTAGTGAGTACATTGTAACTATAACATTTAATGTATTTGATCTTTCTTCTTTTGATACAAGTGGTGATTTAAATAAGAATCTTTTTAAGGAAATGATGAGATCCATAGAGGACCTAATGCAAAGAGGGCTTAGAAGGATCCTTTGAGCATCCAAGAAGGGTTGATGACATGTTCAATGTCTAAAATTGATGAAAGAAGTAATAAATGGATTGATTGAGAATACTCAAGCCAACCAAGTTATAAATGACATGAATTCAAGTTTAAAAGAGGACCAAGGCTTTATTAATATGATTGAAGTGCTTAATGGGTCATGGTTAAGTAATAAAATCCATTCTTACATAAGAGTTTGTTATAAAATAGGATTTATAATGAAATCGAAGTATTCTTATATTCTAAAAGTATATCATTACCTTTACTTTTAGGGCTTTTAGAATTGTTATTTCAGCCTATAAATAGGCTTGATTTTACTTTTAAAGGAGGAGGAGATCATGTCAATTGAAAAGTGAGAATTTTTTTCCTTTGATTATTTTAAATTAAAGAAGTTATTAAGAACTAACTTTTTTTATAGCATTTAATTTGACTTATCACTCCCAAATTTGTTCTTTTCTAGAGTGTGGCATCCACATCTTTCTTTATATCTTTTGTTCATATTCCTTTAGACATTGTATCTAGGGTTTACATGATTGAAATCTAATTTAACTTTCTTGGATTCTTGCTTAATTTCTTATGCATGTTAGGTCCCTAAGCCCTATCTTTTAAGGATCACATCTTGAGAAGGGAGATAGTGATATGTCATTCATGATCATTGCTCTACAACAACAATTTGAGCACATGGACACAAAATTTAATGATATGAGGGATATGATAGGGAAGCATACTAATACAATAATGGAGTTGCAATAGAGGTATAAGGGCCATGAGGTTCCTAATGCAAGAAGAAAAAAGAGTCGAGATTATGACCATGTAAATGATGCAAAAGATGATAAATTTCATGATTCAATTGCTTTGGTCAAAATTGCCAATGATAACAATGGTCTGAGAGATTTTTGGAAGTGAGATACTTATGACCGTGATTTTAGGAACATTAAAATTAAAATTCCTCTATTCTGAAGGAAAAAAGATGTAAAAGGCTTACCTATAATGGTAGAATAAAGT
>CM034058.1:4030840-4040961 GCA_019804595.1 Bruguiera parviflora
GAGTTGGTTTTTTATTGCCACAACTACTCTAATTTGAACCCCAAAAGACATGGCTTAGAGACTTGACACATACAAGGAATCAAACAAAACTGAAGAAAGCTAAATTAGATTTTAATCATGTAAACCCTAGACTTTGGAGTGATAGGTCAAGTTAAACATCACAAAAAGAGTTAGTTCTTTATAAGTTCTTTAGTTCTTAAAAAATCAAAGGAGAAAATTCTCACTTTTCAATTCACATAATTGACCCCCTTTTAACTAAGAAATTAAGCCTACTTATAGGTTGATATAATAACTTTAAAACCTTAAAACTAAGGACAAATATATTCTCCTAAAATATAGTAATACTCATATTTTATTGTAAATTTCTATTTTATAAGAAACTTTTACTTAAGAGTGGATTTTATTACTTAACCCTAACCTATCAAGCACTTTAATCATATCAATATCATATTAATGAAGCCTTGGACCTCCTTTAGCCTTAAAGTCATGCCATTTGTTATTTGGTTGGCCCAAATATTCTCAATTAGCTTATTTAGTAACTCTTTCATCTTTTTAGCCCTGGAACTTATCATTAGCCTTTTATGAATGCTCAATCGATCTTTAGAAATGCTCCATGCATCAACTCTTCCATGGATCTCATTATTAATATGATTGGAGTGCTTAATGGGCCAATTTTATGTAATAAAATCTACTTCTAAGTATGAGTTTGTTATAAAATAGGAGTTTATAATAAAATATAAGTGTTCTCATATTTTAGAAGCATATCATTGTCTTTACTTTTAGAGTTTTAAGGTTATTATATGAACCTATAAATATGTTTGATTTTATTGTTAAAATGGGAGTTGATTATGTGAATTGAAATGTGAAAATTTTCTCCGTACTTTAAATCAATTAATATTAAAGCCTAGCTCTAAATTTGGTTTGCTTATATAAACTTGAGTTTTTCTCTGGCTCTTCTTCTTTGTAGCATTCTATACTATTTTCTCCTTGAATCAACAAACCTTATTTTTTTTCTTTTCATCTTAGCTATAGTTTAGGCCTATTTGTTCTTTGTTTAATAGAGAAAGAAGAAAAGAAGAAAAGGAAAAAAAAAATAAAGAAGCAAACTTTGTTTAATTAAGTCAAAGGGAGATAACAACTTTATTTTCATCTTCATTGGAAATCTACAAAACAAGGAAACCTTAAATTAAAGGAGTGGACATTATTACTTTCTACTTCTTAAAAGGATTTAAATCTAATTATTCTCTCTTTGTGTATTGTAATTTAATCTTATTGTTTTCTTCTAATCGACAGCCTTTATTCATTATAATTTTCTAATTTTCTTTGTTTCTATATGTTGGAATTAGTTAGTAACAACATGACTTTGATTAAGGATGTTTAGTTTAATAAAGAATTAAGAGTGGAAATTTGAGTGTTAAAACATAGGAGTGTAAACACATTGAGAAAAATCCCTAAAGAGTGTACACACGATGCTATGTGACGCTACTTTTGAGTGAAACATTTGAGTGAGTGTTTTGTGAGGTATCTTAGCCATTTTGTGATATGAACCCCAAACGATGTGGCTCTAGGACCCAACACATGCAAGGAACCCAGGAAAGCTAAGTTTGACTTTAATCATATAAACCCTAAACCCAATATTCAAAGGAACATAAATCTAGGCTACTGATACGAACTCCGTTTATAGGTAAACAGAACCCAACACCAATGTTGGTATAGGATCATTCTAACAAAGGTTAAGGGATTTGGAGTTTTGACCCAATGGTTATAACCAACCAAGAACTAGAACTATAAGATTCAGACACCACTCCTAGCAACAACAACATTGAAGAAGATAAGTCTAGTGAACCAACACACGTAAGTATGAAAGTTCAGAATTAGTTCTCAAAGAACCAGAGAAAATAGCTCATACACTCATGAAAACGGGTCTGTCTCCCCCAGCCACCCTTTTTGCCCTTTTTATATGCTAACTCCCAGAAACCCTAACTAATAAGCTGGTCTTAATAAGGGAATTCGTCCAACCCACTAAATAAGCTGGACTTAATAAGGAATTTCATCTAACCCACTAAATAAGCTGGGCTTAATAAGGAATTTCATCCAGCCCACTAACTAATAATAAAAACACATGAACATAACGTACTTAAAGGCCCAATCATGGGCTCTCAAATCCAACTTCCTTCCCAAGGCCATGGTTCACAAATACCTCCACAAATGACACATTCACAAGCTTTGGTGAAGACTCCATCCTCCTTAACTTGTACTTGGCTACTTCCTGATAGTAAATGTCGCACAATAGGTTATTGAGAGCTTCCTTTATTTTCTTTGACCTTGCCCTTGTCATTGGTCCTCCAAGGTTTTGCAAAGTATCTACTCCCTTGTCGATTTGAGTTGGTACAATATGGTTTCCATCATTCCTACTCTCCTCGAAATGATTTGTCCTCAAATCAGCATCTACATCATCAAAGAGAAAAGGAGAAAGGTCAGAAACATTAAATGTTGCACTGACACTATACTCACCTAGCAAGTCAAGTTTATATGCATTATCGTTGACTCTTGCCACCACTTGAAAAGGACCATCTGCTTGGTTGCAACATTGATTTCCTTTGTTTAGGAAATCTATCCTTCTGCAAATGTACCCAAACCCAATCGCCAGGTTCAAAAGTGATATGCTTGTGACCTTTGTTGGCTTATGTTTCATATTGTTTGGTTCTTCTCTCAATGTTAAGCCTAGCTTTCTCATGAAGTTGCCTAACCACTTCCGCCTTCTTTTTCCCATCTAAATTAACCTTGTCCTGTATAGGCAATGGTACTAAATCCAAAGGTGACTATGGATTAAAACCATAAACAAGCTCGAAAGGAGAATAACCTGTAGTACTTTGAACAACATGATTATAGGCAAACTCCA
Source organism: Bruguiera parviflora (assembly GCA_019804595.1). Taxonomy (NCBI): domain Eukaryota; kingdom Viridiplantae; phylum Streptophyta; class Magnoliopsida; order Malpighiales; family Rhizophoraceae; genus Bruguiera; species Bruguiera parviflora. The sequence continues at coordinate 4,033,743 of CM034058.1, forward strand.
CAAAAGGCAAACATTCTTCCCAGGTTCTAGAGTTCTTACCAATAACGGCACGCAACAATGTACCAAGAGTTCGATTTACTACCTCAGTTTGTCCATTAGTTTGTGGATGGCAAGTTGTAGAAAACAACAACTTTGTTCCAAGCTTACCCCACAATGTTTTCCAAAAATGGCTCAAAAATTTTGCATCACAATCTGACACAATACTCTTGGGCACTCCATGTAGGCGAACAATCTCTTTAAAGAATAAGTTTGCAATGTGTGTGGCATCATCCGTTTTGGTGCAAGCAATGAAATGCGCCATCTTTGAGAACCTATCAACTACAATAAGAATACAATCTCGGCCCTTCTTGGACCTAGGTAACCCAAGAATAAAATCCATAGAAATGTTGGTCCAAGGTTCACAGGGAATTTCTAAGGGCATATACTTACCATGGGGCAAAACTCTAGACTTAGCTTGTCTACAGGTAATACACTTGGCACAAGCCCTTTCAACATCCCTTTTCATATGTGGCCAAAAAAAATGTTCATTTAAAACATCAAAAGTCTTTCGAATGCCAAAGTGTCCCATTAAAACACCCCCATGAGCTTCTCTCATAAGTAATGCTCTCAAAGACCCTTAAGGAATACAAAGCTTATCTACTCGAAACAAATACCCCTCATGTCTATAGAACTTACCAAATGTAGCTTTCTCACATGTAGCATATATGTTACTAAAGTCAGCATCATTAGCATACAATTCAATAATGTGCTCAAACCCCAGCAACTTAACACATAGAGTGCTAATCAGTGTGTACCTACGTGACAATGCATCAGCAACAACATTTTCCTTACCTGATTTGTATTGAATTACATAAGGAAAAGTTTCGATAAATTCAACCCATTTTGCTTGTCTCCTATTCAACTTACCTTGCCCCTTTAAGTATTTTAAAGACTCAAGATCAGTGTGAATCACAAACTCCTTAGGCCAAAGATAATGCTGCCACATTTCTAAAGTCCTAACAAGTGCATACATTTCTTTATCATAAGTTGGATAATTCAATGTTGCCCCACTTAACTTCTCACTAAAGAATGCAATAGGTCGTTTCTCTTGCATGAGAACTTCCCCAATCCCAATGCCCGAGGCATCACATTCAATTTCAAAGATCTTAGAAAAATCAGGCAAAGCAAGAAGTGGTGCATTACACAACTTAGACTTAAGTAAATCAAAGGCATCTTGTTGTTCTTTACTCCATTTGAAACCCACACTCTTTTTGACAACCTCAATCAATGGTGCAGCTATGGTACTAAAATCCTTAATGAAACTCCTATAAAAGCTAGCCAAACCATGGAAACTCCTCACATCACTCACACTCTTAGGTGTAGGCCATTCTTGAATTGCCTTAATCTTCTCTTTATCAACCTCTATGCCATGAGCAGACACAACATAACCCAAAAAAATGACATGATACTTAACTGTTATTTTGTTGATAGCTCTACAATCGACACACATCCTCCAAGTTCCATCTTTCTTTGGCATAAGCAACACAGGCACTGCACATGGACTCATGCTCTCCTTTACATGTCCCTTCTTCATCAACTCATCAACTTGCCTCTAAAGCTCCTTTGTCTCCTCAAGATTACTTCTATATGCTGGCTCATTGGGAATGGGAGCTCCAGGAATAAGATCAATGTGATGTTCAATCCCTCTCCTTGGAGGCAAACCATCTAGGATCTCCTGAGGGAACTCATCATTATAATCCTGCAACAAAGATGAAATAGCACTAGGCAAAGATGAATCAAGGTTAGTGTTAGAGAAATAAGAATCCTTGTAAAGGATTAAGATCATTTGTTGCCTAGCTTGGAAGGCATCCCTAACATCTGCTCCTTTTGCAAACACACTCACTTGTTTTCTTTCATCTTCACTCTTCTGAACTTGACCACTCTCGTACTCAACACTCTCAAATGCATTTATCTTCTTTTTCTCTCCTGCACTTTCTTTTCTTTCAACTCTCTCTCTCTTTTCGCTCCTCTTTTGCTCACTTTCATAAAGTCTCACTTGGTCTTCATACACCTGTTTTGGAGTCCATGGTGCCAGTGTAAATGGTCTTCCATCCATGGTGAATGAATAGCGGTTCTTGTAACCATCATGCAAAACTTTTTTGTCATATTTCCAAGGAAGGCCCAATAACAAATGTTCAGTCTGCATTAGTACAACATCACAAGACAATTCGTCCTTATATCTACCAATGAAAAATGGAACCATAACTTGTTTAGTCACTTTTACCACTCCACTATCATTCAACCATTGCAGATTCTATGGCCTAGGATGTTTGGTTGTAGGCAAGTTCAGTTTTTCCACCAATTCTGTACTTGCTACATTAGTGCAACTACCTCCATCGATTATCAAGCAACAGAGTCTATCTTGAACTAAACATCGAGTATGGAAAATATTTTCCCGCTGAATCTCAGCATCATTCTCCTCCTTAACCTGCGCATTAAGGGCTCTCCTTGCAACTAAAAGCCTTCCACCATGCTCCAGATACTCTATCCCTTCATCAACATGACTAGCATCCTCTAATGGCGGCATTTGGTCTTCATCACTAGCATCACTGCCAGACACATAATCACCATTCTCCTTAAGGTAGATGGTTCTCTTGTTAGGACATTGTGAAGCCACATGACCCCTACCCAGACATCTAAAGCATTTGATGTCTCTAGTTTCTCCTTGGGTGCCCTTAAGTTTTTCTTCAAATTTGCCCCTTTCCAAGCTGCCCCCACTAGTCTTGGGTCTATGTGAATTGCCTTTTTGCATAGATGTCATCTTCTCTTCCTTCTTCCCCCAGTTTGGCTTCCAAGAAGATGAACCTAAGTTTTGCACATGACCAGAAGTGCTCCTTCCCTTAAGTTGCCTCTCAACTTTCATGGCAATGTGTACCATGTCTTCAAGCTCTACATAGTGTTGCAGCTCTACCACATCAGCTACGCTCCTATTCAACCCTTGGAGGAACCTAGCCATGGTTGCCTCCCTATCCTCCACTACATTTGCCCTAACCATAGCAATTTCCATCTCCTTATGATACTCTTCCACACTCTTGGAACCTTTTGTAAGGCTCTGTAACTTGTTGTTCAAATCCTTATAATAAGAGCTGGGAACAAATCTCCTTCTCATCACAGTCTTCAACTCATTCCAAGTTTCTATGGTTGTCTCAAAATTCCTTCTCCTTATGGTAACTTGTTGGTCCCACCATAATACAGCATAATTAGTGAACTCTGCCACAATTAACTTCACCTTATTCTCCACAGAGAAGTTGTGGCACTCATATATTAATTCTACCCTTTGTTCCCAATCCAAATAGACATTAGGGTCAGCTTTTCCATGGAAAGAAGGTATTTTCATTTTAATACTACTAAGATTTTTGTCTACTCCTTCCTCCCCTCTATTTTTGTTATCCCAACCTCCATTGTACCTATCATAAACATTTCCATTGCCTCTTGCTACTCTACCATTCCAATTACCATGTCCTCCTCTAAAACCACCTCTGAAGTTTCTACTAGTATTGTCACCGTCATCATAATAATCATCACCATCTTCACCAATGTTATGTTTAAATTGCTCCTTTTTGACCCTCCCAGCTGGCCTCTTAGAATTGACACTTGATTCCCCTTCTATTTGATCCATCCTGTCTCGAACTTCTTAAAGCACTTGGTCAACCCTCTCAAACTTATGTTCTAAGGATTTCATAAGCAATTTGAAATCTGGAACAACTACTTCCTCCTCTCCATGTGGGAAACTACCTTCTTTATCATTAAACATCGTACATGCAAGATTGTTAGTAAATAAAGAATATGCCTCACAAAACTCACTCCCTCACGTGTTTGCACTCCACTCAACTACAGTAGTCTTCAACTCTCGTGTTTCACACAATAAATTGCAAAACTCTAAAAGCTCTTTCAGTAGTCCCAAGCAAACTAAATTCAGAACAAAGAAAACTTGAATATATCAATCCTAGACCTACCTCTTCAGAGAAGTGACAGGACCAAGAAGATGGGCAATAAAGCAAAGAGAATGACAAGAAATTCAATGATATCAGCAGTGCAATTGGACAACAATCAATTATCAAATATAATTGAGTAAATGACCAATTGAGCAATGAACCCATTTTTTTTTTTTTAGTTAACTAATGGGTATTTCCATGGAAGGAACAAATATCAGAAAAGAAACCCACAAAATACACGATTTTGTTTTTGTTTTTGTTTTTGTTTTTTTTTTGCATTTTTCTTTTTTTTTTCTCTTTTTGATTATTCAACCAAGATCAAAGAATAGACGAAAGATATGATAACAACAATATAACAAACCTGAGTTAGAGCCAAGGCTCTAATACCAAATGATACGAACTCCGTTTATATGTAAACAGAACCCAACACCAGTGTTGGTATAGGATCATTCTGACAAAGGTTGTTGAGAGCTTTCTTTATTTTCTTTGACCTTGCCCTTGTCATTGGTCCTCCAAGGTTTTGCAAAGTATCTACTCCCTTGTCGATTTAAGTTGGTACAATATGGTTTCCATCAACTACTAAGAAAAATATGGATGCCACACTCTAGAAAAGAAGGGAATTGGGAGTGATAAGTTGGGTTGAATGCCACATGAAGAGTTACTTCTTAATTGGTTTTATAGTTTCTTAAAGAACCTAAAGAGAAAACTCTTGCTTTTTATTTCTCCCAAATTGTTTGATTTTATAGCTTATAAGGAGGTGCTTATTTATAGGCTTAGATAACAACCCTAAAAGAGACATAAATTTCTATTTAGGACAAACTTCTATCTAGGACAAATTCTTATTTAAAAAACTTCCACTTTTACAACAAACATTTATTTAGGACAAACTCCTATTTAGGTGTGAATGCTATTATTTAATCTTGACCCATTAAGCACTCCAATCATAGTAATAAGGTTGTGACTCTCTTTCAAGCTTAAATTTGCACCATTTGTATCTTAGTTGGCCCAAATGTCTTCAACCAGTCCTCTTGGTGCTTCTTTCATCTTTTTAGCTCTAGCTTGCATTACTAGACCTTCTAGAATGTGTAATGGATCTTTTGCAACCTTTGAAGCCTTCCACACATCATCTCCAAGTTTTTAATCATTCTCCCTTCTCCTCAAAAAGTTTCATCCTCAAATCATCACCTACATCAAAAAGAGAAAGATTAGAAACATTAAATGTTGTATTCTCATTATATTCTACATCAAAAGGAGAATGATTAGAAACATTAAATGTTGTATTCGCATTATATTCACCAAAAACGTCTAACTTATAGGCATTGTCATTATTAATTTGTTCCATTACTTGAGATAGACCATCTCCTCTAAGTTGTAGCTTTGAATGCCTCTGAGCTCAGAACTGTTCCACATAATTTTTCACTAAAGTACTCTCTATATGCACCTAAACCTAATCACTAGGTTCAAACACCACCTCCTTTTCCCTTTGTTAACATGGAATGCATATTGTTTAGTTTGTCTTACAATATGTTCCTACATCTTCTTGTGCAATTATAAACTCCTATTTATTTGAAATTATGTATTATTTTAATCCTTTGACTCCTTTGAATTTGATGCTTTTTCCTATTGATGAATATGGCTGATTAGATGGTGAATACAAGGAAGAAATGGTGAAAAAATTGCATAAGAGGGTGCAGCAACAAATTGTACAATGAACTAAGCAATATGCATTCCATGCCAGTAAAGGTAGAAAAAAGGTAGTGTTTGAATTTGGTGATTGGGTTTAGGTGCATATGTACAAGGAAAGGTTCCCAACTTAAAGGCACTCAAATTAATGACATTTATTTATTGATACAAGTGATGGTTTGATGATGAATCCTTTTGAGAAAAAAGGAAATGGTGAGATCTATGTAGCAGCTGATGCATAGAGGTGCTTCTAAGGATCCATTGAACATTAAGGAAAGGCTAAGATTAGGTGATAAAATTATTTTTGAGAGTTTGTTATAAAATACGAGTTTATAATAAAATAGGAGTGTTCTTATATTTAAGGGATATATCATTGTCTCTACTTTTAGGGTTTTAGGGCTATTATGTTAGCCTATAAATAGGCTTGATTTTATTTTTACAAAGGAGTCAAACATATGAATTGAAAAGTGAGAATTTTCTCCTTTGATTCTTTTAAGAACTAAAGATCTTATCAAGAACTAATTGTTCTCCTTTGGAGTGTGGTGTCCATAACCTTCATTATATCTTAGGTTTATGTTCCTTTAAACATTAGGTCTAGAGTTTGCATGGTTGAAATCTAATTTAGCTTTCTTAGGTCCTTATTTGATTCCATATGTGTGTTGCACCCCTAAGCTATGTCTTTTAGGTTTTACATCATACTTTGAAAAGATAAAGGTAAAACTTGTTACACTTAAGTTTAGTGATTATGTTGTTATCTAGTGGGATCAACTTGTTTTCACTAAGAGAAGGAATGGTGAGAGGCCTATTGATACATTAGAAGAGATAAAAGTTGTCATGAGGAGGAGATTCATCTTTAACCATTATAATAAGGATTTCTACCAAGGCATCAAAAGTGTAAAGGACTACCATAAAGAGATGAAGATTGCCATGATTCAGGCTAATGTGAAGAAGGATAAATAAGCAACAATTGTTTGTTTTTGCAATGGCTATATAGAGATATTTCCAACATGGTTGAATTGCAATATTATGTAGAGTTGAAGGACATCATACATATGGTGTCATTGTTAAGAGGCAACTCAAATGGAAGTGTTTTTACATAATTTAAACAAAATTTGGGTCCCACTTCATCTTAAAAACTAAATTAGAGCAAAAGCAAGGAGAGGATTAATTATAAGCCTAAGGCCAAATTTTACAAGAGTATAGAAGTAAGTCCTAGCAAGGATAAAGGTAATTCTAATTCCCAGCCTAGTAAAAATAGAGGTGTGAAATGTTTTAAGTATATAAGAAAGGGATATATTGCTTCCTAGTGTTCAAATAAGGATCCATGGTGTGGCAAGGTAATGACAATATTAAGACCAAAAGTGAGTTTGATGATGACTCCAGGCCAAGGAAGATAATGAAGTGTAAGGAGAAAATATCTTCCATACACATGTGCTACATCAAATATAAGATATGTTGCATGATCATTTTAGGAGGTAGCTGTATAAATATAACTAGCATTGATCTAGTTAAAAACCTTAATTTGCCTACCATAAAGCACTTTAGGCCATATAAGTTTCAAT
>CM034058.1:4049955-4096181 GCA_019804595.1 Bruguiera parviflora
TATTGATCTTAAAGAAGAAACTGCCCTTAAGGATGATTTTGGTAATAGTTGTGATGGATAGTGTAACTATTATCAAGTTTTATGCAAAAGTAATGACTTGGATAGAAGTTAGTTTAATATTAAATCTTAATGATAAAATAACAAATCCAAAAGAGAAAAAAGTGCAATTAGAAAAATATCTTCATTTTCCTTAAGACAACATTAAAGTCAAAGACCTATTTGGATAGATAAAAAAGAAGTAAGATAGTTAAGTCTACCTCAAAGGTGATAATGCAAAGCAACCACACCTAGGATAAGAACTTCGAGAATTCACCACACTTGAAGATTGTAACTGATACAATCTAAAACAAAGGCATTGAACTCTTATTCAATTATCAATGACCATAGATAAATAAAGTGTTCCATGTTGGCCCTTTTAAATAATGAAAAGATTACATGTTACTAGCAACATGAAATAAGGACATATTGATATTAAGCAAGAAGCATTTAATAAAACATTGGAAACAATAAAGGAAAATGGAAAATAAGTGATATAGTTGTTGCCAACTTTTCAATCTCTGCATGCTTCATTTATTTGGTCAAATAAAGGCAGCTAATTAAGTCTCCATATAAGTGGATTGCTTGCTTTATGAAATTTCCACTTTACTTAACCCATTATCCCCTTCAAAATTACTTGTACACTTTCATGGCTCATTCTTAATGCATAACGAAAGACTCATACATCTTGATTATCTTTTAGTACATGGATAGAATGGTTTATTGCCTAAAAGATGAGACTGACATTTCAATTTTAGATAATAAGGATTATTGATGTGGGAAATTATTTCACATATATTATGACCTCTCTTTTCTTTCTTCCTAACACAATGTTCAATGGATTCTTAGAAGCCCTCTATGCAATAGCTCCTCCATAAATCTCATCATTCTCCCTTTTCTTAAAAGGGTTCATCCTCAAATCAACACTTATTTATATTTGATGACATAGTGAAAGGTCTCAATGAATTTAAACCATTTGTCATGTGTCTTATTCAACTTTCCTTATTCCTTCAAGTGTTTAAAAGATTCGTGTCAATATGGATGACAAACTCCTTAGGCCAAAGGTAGTGTTGTCATACATCCAAAGACTATGTCAATGCATACATCTCCTTATCATAAGGGTTACTTGATGTGAACCCCAAAGAGCATAATGAAACCTATAAGCAAAATAAACAATTCAAAACCTCAAGAAAGTCAAATTAGGTTTAATGAAAGTAAAACCTTGATCTAATGTTCAAAGTAACATGAACTTAAGGTATAAACCTATACCTAATGCTCAATGGAACTTGAACCAATGGTATAAAGAAGAATATGGATACCACACTTTACAAAGAAGGGATTTAGCAGTGATAAGTTGGGTTGGCATGCCACAAGACAATAATCTTGATAAGTTTGTAAAGTTCAATGAATAACCAAAAGAGAAAAATCTCACGTTTTTTTTTTCACCAATGATCTATATCATTTAACAATGAAATGAAATCTATTTATAGGATGAAGTAATAACCCTAACCCTAAAAGGAGAGACAATGATATACTCCTAAAATATAGAAACACTCACATTTTATTATGAACTCTTATTGTATAACAAACTTCTACTTAGGAGTGAATTTTATCACTTAACTTTGGCCTATTAAGCACTTTAATCATATTGATGAATCCTTAGTCCTCTTTTAAGATTGAATTCACACCATTTGTTACTTGGTTGGTCTAAATATCCTTAATCAGTCCATTTAGTGCTTCTTTCATCTTTTTGGCTCTAGCTATGACCTTTTTAATAAAATGTGACCCTTATACATAGGTACAACATAACATAAAACTTCATCATAATGCCTTCCTCATTCACATCATTTGTAGTTTGGTTGGCTTAAATGTCTTCAATTAGCCTCTTTAGTAATTCTTTCATCTTTTTGGCTCTAACTTGAGTTATTAGACCTTTCGGAACTTACAATGGATCTCTTGCATTCTTTAAAGCCTTCTATGCATCATCTTTAAGCTTCTCATCATTAATGGATCCTTAGAGGTCCTCCATGCATTGGCCCTCCTATGAGTCTCATTATTACCCTTCTCTTCAAAGGAATTCGTCCTTGAATAATCACCTGTATCAAATGGAGAAATGTCAGCAACATTAAATGTTGCACTTTCATTGTACTTACTAAGAAGGTCCAATTTATAAGCATTATCATTAATCCATATCATGACTTGAAATGGACCATTCCCATAAGCCTCACACCTAAGTATCTCTCACAAGAAACTTAGAGGTTCAGACAATTTGTTCTCTCTAAACAAATAACTGTCATGCTTATGGAATTTTTCAAATGTTGTTTGCTCACATGTTCTGTAAACATTAACAAAATCATATTCGTTAGCATATAAGTCTATAATGTACTACAATCCAAATAATTTTGCATTAAAAGTAGAAACAGGGGCATACCTTTAACATAATGCATCAGCCACCATATTCTCCTTACCTAGTTAATATTTAATAATGTAGGGAAAGGTTTGAATGAATTCAGCCCACTTAGTATGTCTTTTGTTCAACTTCCCTTTCTCCTTTAAGTGTTTTAAGTATTTGTAATTAGTATGGATGACAAACTCATTAGGCCAAAAGTAATGTTGTCCCCGAAGTCCATATCAATGCATATATCTCTTTATAACAAGTGAGATATTTAAGGGTTGCTCCACTTCACTTTTTACTAAAATAGGTAATTGGTGACCTTTCTTACATCAAAATAGTCCTAATGCCAATACGTAAAGTATCACACTCAATCTCAAAAATTTTAGTAAAGCTAGGTAAGAGAAGTAACAATGCATAACTTAATTTTTTCATGATTGAATTAAAAGTCTTATCATGATCACTATTTGACTTCAAGCACACGTTTTATTTAATAACCTCAGTTGGGGTGCAGTAATGGTGCTAAAATCTCTAACAAAACAAATGTCTATAGAAACTACTTAGACCATAAAAACTATGCATATCCCTAACTGACTTAGTTATAGGCTAATTATGAATTGCCCTAACCTTTTTCTCATTAACCTTAATACCCATATCACTCATAACATAGCCAAGAAATGCATGCTCTCCCTCACATAGCCCTTTGCCATAAACTCCTTAGCTTGCTTTTGAAGTTCCTTTGTCTCTTCAGGATTACTTTTATAGGCCGATCAATTTAGAATTGTTGCACCAATAATAGCATCTTGCCTCTCCATCCAATGTCTCATTTAATCAAATAGAATATTCATGTTCTCAAACAGTTGTTGTATGGCTTGTAGCATGGACAAATCATCCTTCTTGCCTCCATACTCACTCCTTTATCTTTTGAATTCATGTTGCTAAGTGGCACCAAAAACACTAGAAACAACCTCACATGCACTACCTCATGCATTTCCCTTAATTATTGTAACTCAACCCATGCGTTTACTTGTCTTTAGTGGCTTTTCTTATAACAAGCCTTGCCTTTTACCACTCTTAACTTCCCATTTCAGCTCTTTAAGGAACTAAATAAGCTAAATTGAGAAGACTAATCTTAAATGAACCAACCCACAAAATAAAATAAATTGGTCAGAATTGACCTAATGGAAAACAAGAAATTAGAAAATGAAAAGGGGATTTCAAGTAAAATAAATTTAAGTAAACTCAAAGGAAACAAGTACTTGGATGATAGAATAAGAAAATAGAACATGGAAGTAGAGTCAAGCTAGAGGACTAGATCATTATTGTGCATAGTTTGACCAAATTGTTGAGCTATTTTCTCAAAGTGGATTTTTTTTGTTTTTTCTGTTGCTATTTCTTTTTCTTTCTTTCTGTTTTTTTTTTCACTTTTTTTTTGTACGAATTTAAAGACATGAAGCAATTAACAAGGGTTTTGTTGATTTAAAGAATAAAAGGTTATAAAGGGCAACTAAGGAGAAGAATAAGAGGGCTTAAATCTAGATAAGCAAACCTAATTTAAACCTTAATGCTCTAATGCCAACTAATGTGAACCCCAGATAGTACAATGAAATGCACAAGCAAAATTAGGAATTGAAAACCCCAAGAAAGTTAAATTTGGTTTAACAAAAGTAAAACCTTAAGCCAATGTTTAAAGGAACACAAACCTAGGTAAAAACTTAGATCTAATGTTTAAAAGAAGATGAACCAAAGGTATAAAGAAGAAAATGGATGCCATACTCATAAAAGATGGGATTTGAGAGTGATAAGTCGAGTTGAAATGCCATAAGAAAATAATCTTAATAAGTATACAAAGTTTAACGAATAACCAAAAGAGAAAACTCTCACTTTTTTTCACCAATGATGTATCCTTTTTAAGAATAAAATCAAGCCTATTTATAGACTTAAGTAACGACACTAACCCTGAAAATAAGAAAAAATTCCTAAATAAGCTGATGGCAAACAAATTGGATTTGGTTCCATTGAATTCGGTTTAATCAAATGTATAAAGCTATGCACCTTGCATCAAACTTGTTCACCAACTAGCTCATGGCTGGCACCAATCTAACCTTCCACCAGCAACCAGTCAAGTAACTGGTTTTACAATTGGTGCACTCCTTGTCTTCCATTTTTCAGACTTTGAGATTGGTCTAACTCATTAGTTCCATTACTTTGTTGCATCTACTCTTCACAATCAGTTAATCTATGCCAATTTAGCATACTTATACAATTAATAAAACCTTGACTTGCATTAAGATATAATTCCTTGGCCCAAATGTTTTTAATTAACCTATGAAGTGCCTCTTTCATCCTTATAACTTTGGAAGTTGTCAATGGCCCTTCTTGAATGGTCAATGGATCCTTAGAAGCCTTCCATGCATTGGCAATTCCATGAATCTTATCATGTTATGCCTATAACAAACATTCTTGCATCAAGCATGTCTGTAGACCTTTGGTATTAGGAATCCATTGAATTCCATTAAACAAAGGAGTCATTGATCATTACTAACTTTTCTCAAAAGAAGGCAATGGTTTAATTCATGACTCATGACATTGCCTTTTCATTTATTCCTAACTAGTCATCACCTTTCATTGTAAGAACTTATCCATGCAAAATAATGTTGAAAATAGCTTTTGTGTCCACAACAAACATTATATCCATTGCAACTAAAATGTCTATACACCTATGGTAGTTGGACTCCACTAAATTCCATCAAATAAATTATTTTTTGATAATGATTAGTTTTCTTACAAGTATTTTTGATTTAATTGCTAAATAATGAGATTGTCTCTTCCTTTCATCATAACAAGGCTCCCCTTAAATGATATTTAAATTAACTTTTATGTTTACCATGAATGTTATATTCATTGCAACAAGCATTTTTGTAGACCTTTTGTACTCAAAATCCATTGAATTCAATAAAAAAAAAAAGGAGTCATTGATCATTATTAGCTTTTCTTACAACTATGCAATGGTTCAACTACTTAATAGTAAGATCGTCTCTTCATTTCTTCCTAACAAGACTCTTTTTCTTACAAAAACTCATTCACCCAAAGTGATCCTTAAATTAACTTTTTTCCTAGCAATAGACATCATATTCATTGCAATAAGCACTTATGTAGACCTTCGATATTCTAAATCCATTGAATTCCATCAAACAAAGGAATTTTTGAAAATGATTCGTTTTTCTTGCAAGCATTTTTAGTTCAATTCGTGAATAATGAGATTGTCCCTTAATTTCTTCCTAATAAGACTCCACCTTTCATTGAAATAACTCATTCATGCAAAATGATCATAAAAATAACTTTTGTACTTAAAACAAACATTATATCCATTGCTACAAGCACATTTGGACACCTTTGTACCAAGAATCTAGTGAATTCCATCAAACTAAAAGGTAATTAATAATGATTACCATTTCTTCAAAGTACTTTTGGTTCAATTCTTGAATAATGAGATTGTCCCTTCATTTCATCCTAACAAGGCTCCTCTTTTCATTCCAAGGACTCATTTATGCAAAAATATCTTGAAATTAACTTTTATGTTTGCAACAAATGTTATATTCATTTCAATAAGTATGTTTGGTAGTCCAAATACATTGAATTCCATCAAACAAAGGAGTCATCAATTATTATTAGCTTTTCTAACAACTATGCAATGGTTCAATTCTTAAATAATGAGACTATCTCTTCATTTCTTCCTAACAAGGCTCCATATTTTACTATTCTAACTCATACACACAAAATGATCTTGAAATTAACCTTTGTGCCTACAACAAACATTTTATTCATTGCAACAATTATTTCTATAAAGTTGTGGTACTAGAAATCCATTGAATGCCAACATACAAAAGATTCATTGATCATTATTAGCTTTTCCAACAAGTATGTAATGAATAATAAGACTGTCTCTTTGTTTTTTCTTACCAAAGCTTCACCTGTTACTACAAGAAGTTATTTTGATGAGCTTTGTTTCATGGAAGGCTTCTAAAGATCCATTCAACATTCATAAAACCCAATTACTAGGTTTAAATGCACCTTCTTTCACCCTTTGTTGGCATGAGATACATATTGCTCAGTTCATTATGCAATTTATCATCATACCTTCTCATGCAACTTCTTTATCATTTTTACCTTGCATTCACCATCTAAGTTAGCATACTCATCAATAGGTAAAGACATCAAATCCAAAGAAGGAAAAGGATTAAAACCATACACAATTTCTAATAGAGAGTAATTGGTATCAAAATGGACATTGCTATAATATGCAAACTCTACACATAGCAAACAATCTTCCCACACCTTTAAATTCATTCAAATAATAGAATGCAACAAAGTAGGAAGAGTTCAATTAATTGCCTCAATTTGCCTATGTGTTTGTGGATGGCAAGTAGTTAAGAACATTAGTTTAGTACCTAACTTACCCCACAAAGTCTTCCAAAAGAAAGTCAATAACTATATATGCTGATTTGAAATAATGCTTTAAGGCAGGCTATGCAAGCATACTACATCTTCAAAGAATAATTCAGCCATGTTATTTGCATCATTAGTTATACGGAAAACTCTACATGCAACAAACAAGTTTTCCATATTTTCAAATTAATTTGAATAGTAGCATGCAACAAAGTAGAAAGAGTTTGATTAATTACCTCAGTTTGCTCATCTTTGATTTTGATATTAAGTTTATTAAAGGACTTTCTAGTTCCTTACGTAATTTTCTAACTCGTGAATGTATGTAAGGAACTTCTAAATGAGTAAATGGCCCCTAATACAAGGACCTTAGTCCCTAGTAAAGTTAGTTATTTCACTGGCAAAGGATGCCTCTAAATCAAAACCTAAAAAAGTCAATAAACTTTGAAGTGATGCTTATGAGTGAGCAATAGATAAGACTTTAACATATCCATTAATTCTAAAGCACTTAGACTTTTTATGTGTTATTGAAAATAATTATACTCAACTTTTATTTGATAAAGTTATTAAATTTTATCCCTTATACTAATATGAAGGATTACATGTACTACCAACAAATTCTTCATGAAATAGGTTCTATCATTATTAAACCCATTGAAAGAGGATTAGGAATACCCCATAGCTTTAGAGATTAGGCCTATGCCAAATTTAAAATAAGAAAACTTCTTTATCTAGAAGACTAACAAGGTGATCTCTTTAACTATAGGGATTTAAAAGAATGGTGGAAGGCTAAATGCTACAATTATTTTGATTATATCAAAACCTAGGAAAGAGCCTTACTATTACAAAAAAAAAGTAAAAGAAATTTAGTTGGTTCATTCAGATTCATCTTGTGAATGATTCGAAAAAATTTCCTAACTAGTTTGAAACCTAGTTCTTTAAATGAGGATTACATCTAATAACCTTACCTTATAAGATAAGAATTGTTTATGCATAGTTTTATGAAAAAAATGATAAGGTTAAAGACCTATCACTAATGCTTGCCCTATAGTATCATGTTCCATGGATTATAAAATTAGAGTATACTACCACGATAAAACAAGTGTGTTAGATGTAGACGTTAAACATGTCCCTTCATTGGCTAGGATAATTAATATTAGATGGTGGGAAAATTTTGACTTGTTTGGTGATGGAGTTTACATAAATGGTCCATAAGCTCTACTAATGACTACATTGTCTAGTAATCTAGAAGAATTATTGAAATTTTTAATGGAATAAGTATCCAAGGAAAGACTATTGGAAAGAATGGCCTTATTGCTCTAACTATAAATGGCACTACAATCAAGTCAAGCCAAAAGTAGTCAAAGTCACAAAAATAATGGTATTATGCAAGATTAACATAATCCTTATGAATTGTGAAAACTACAAAACTGCTTTCTATTGAAAAGAAGCAAAGATGCATTAGTTACTATTGATTTGAATGGAAACTTTACAATTGATTGAAAAGAATTCTTATTCATTAGTTACTACCTTTTCCTAGTATAAATAAGTCCCTTTTAGGATGAAAAGAGACAAAGTTTAGTTTAAGATTGTAAAAATCTTTTTCTTTCTCCTTTGTATCACCTGTAACTTATAAGCTTGTACTGATGATTGCTGTTCAATGAAAGTATTTCTCTTATAAGTCATTTATGTTTCTTTTAAATTGCTAGTTTGCCAGTTTACCTATTATCCCTCTATGTGAAGTAAGAGCAAATAGTATTATAGCTAGCCCATGGATTTTTTGTTTCATTTTGCCTTTATTCAAGTAAGCCTTACCTTTCTACCTTTTTGTTTCTTTTTCTTTTGTAAACTAGGCTTCTTCTTTTCTTTTGCTTTTCTTTTGAGTTAAAGGTTTATAACCTCTTTTCTCAAAACTTTTAGGCTAATTCATAGGTGGATAACCCATCTGTTCACAAAAATCTCTTAAAACTCTTTTACCTCAAATTTTATCATTTTATAACTACCTATGTTGTTTAATTTTGTTACAAAGTTTAACTCTTTCATCTACTATTTTAGTAGCCTCTCCATAGATATAACTAGCATAGTCAATTATTCTTACATAGTCAATTACTAGCGTAGTTAAATCATTATTAGCCTTTTGTTCAAGTATACAATGGTCCAATTCATGAATCACGAGACCATATCTTCATTTCATCCTAACAAGACCCCACCTTTCATTAAAAGAACTCATTCAGCTTAAAATGATTTTCATACTAACTTTGGTGCCCCCAACAAACATTATATTCATTTTAATAGACAAGTTTATACAACTTTGGTGCCGAGAATTCACTAAATTCCATCAAGCAAAGGAGTTGTTGATAATGATTAGCTTTTCTCACAAGTATTTGTTGCTTAATTCCTAAACAATGAGACTTTCTCTTCATTTTGTTGTAACAAGGCTCCTACTTTCATTGCAAGGACTTATCTACACAAAATGATATTAAAATTAACCTTTGTGTCTACAACACACATTATATTTACTGCAATAAGCACATCTATAGATATTTGGTACTTTAAACCCATTGGACTTAAACAAGCAAAGGAGTCATTGATCATTTTTGCTTTTCTTACAAGTATGTAATGGTACAATTCTTGAATAATGGGATCATCTCTTCATTTATGCCTAACAAGGCTCTTTCTTTCTTTGCAAAAACTCATTCAATTAAAATGATTCTGAAATTAATTTTTGTACCTATAATATACATCATATTCATTGCAACAAGCACGTTGGTAAACTTTTAGTACTTTTAATCAATTGAATTCCATCAAATAAAGGAATCATTTATAATGATTAGCTTTTCTTACAAGTAGATTTGGTTCAATTCTATAATAATGAGACTATCTCTTTATTTCTTCCTAACAAGGCTCCACCTTTCATTGCAAGAATCATTTATGCAAAATGATATTGAAAATAACTTTTGTGCCCACAACAAATATTATATTCATTGCAATAAGCATGTTTATAGAACTTTAGTACTAAGAATCCATTGAATTCCACCAAGCAAAGGAGTTGTTGATCATTATTTACTTTTCCTACAAGTATGCAATGGTTCAATTCTTAAATAATGAGATCATCTCTTCATTTCTTCCTAATAAAGCTCCACCTTTCCTTGCAAGAACTCATTCATGCAAAATTATCTTGAAAATAACTTTTATGCCCACAAAATACATCATATTCATTGCAACAAGCACATTTGTAGCCTTTGGTACTAGGAATCCACTAAATTTCAATAAAAAACGGAGCCATTGATCATTATTAGCTTTTCTTACATGTAATGGTTCAATTCCTGAGTAAGGAGATCATCTCTTCATTTCTTTAATGGTTCAATTCCTGAGTAAGGAGACCATCTCTTCATTTCTTTCTAACAATGGTCCTCCAATCCTTCCAAAAACTCATTCAATCTAAATGATCTTGAAATTAACTTTTGTGCCTAGAATAAGCATATTTTCATTGAAACAAGCACATCATCATTTGTAGACGTTTGGCACTCTAAAACCATTAGATTCCATTAAATAAATGACTCATTGATCATTATTACCTTTTCTTACAAGTATACAATTGGTCCTTTTAATTTGCATAACTGTTTGCACATTTAATAATGAAATTAAGGTTATTTATAGGTTGAAATAAAAGCACTAAAAGTAAAGATAATGATATACTCCTAAAATATAGCAACACTTATATTTTATTGTCAACTCCTATTTTATAGCACACTCCTTCTTTATAATAAACTTCTATTTATGAGTGGATTTTATTACTTAACTCTATCCCATTAAGCACTCCAATCATATTAATAAAGCCTTTATGCCATTTATAACTTGGTTGACCCAAATATCCTTAATTAGCTCATTTAATGCTTCTTTTAGCTTTCTAACCCTTGAATGAGTCATTGGCCCTTTATGAATGCTTAATGGATCCTTATAAGCCTACCATGTATTGGCTTCTCCATGGATCTCATTATTCACCCTCTCCTTGAATAATCACCTACATCAAAAGTAGAAAGATCAAAAATATTAAATGTTACACTTGTATTGTACTCATTGGGAAGGTTCAACTTATAGGTATTGCATTAATTTGTGCCACTACTTGAAATGGGTCATCTCCTTTAGGCTATAACATTGTGCGGCTCTAAACCAGGAATCTTTTATTATGTATATGCACCCAATTCTCAATTCATCCTTGGTTGGCATGAAATGTATATTACTCAATTCATTTTACAATTTGTTATTATACCTTCTCATGCAACTTCCCCATCATTTTAGCCTTGCATTCACCATCTAAGCTAACATAGTCATTAATAGGCAAAGGCATCAAATCCAAAGGAGTCAAAAAATTAAAATCATACACATCTCAAATGGAGAGTAACTAATAGTAGGATGAACAATCCTATTATATGCAAACTCAATATACAACAAACAGTCTTCTCACATTTTCAAATTCATTCAAATAATAGCATGTAACAATGTAGAAAGACTTTGGTTCTATTTGTGGATGGTAAGTGTTAGCCCCTTAGAGTCCTTGGATACAGGAATGCAAGCATTGGTAATGCCTTGTGCTAGTGCTTGTCATGAAGTTGGCGTGAGTCAGACACATCAAAGGAAACAACGTAAACATGGGAGTCAATGTGCATGGCAGCAAGCTGGGAGAGGCAAATGTGGGCTTTGGCATTCACACCAAGCAAGGATGGGCAAAAAGCATGTGTTGCAGCCAATGGTAAGTAGGTTAGGGCATTGGCATGAAGGACAGAGGGTGCTTGGGTCACTTCTTAGGCAACAAGTTGTGCTAGCAATACACCCGCAGGCTGCCAATTGAAGCACACCAGTGTGTTCTCCTGCTGAAAGGCCAGATTCCCTAATGCTCTTTAAGGGGGGGTGCATGTCTTCCTTGAGAGTTAGCCAAGGTCAAACAAGTTGGCTAATGAAAGCCCCAAGAAGTGGCTATGTCAACACATAATGCTGATGCATGGGCAGGGTTCTGAGCCAGTAATTCTATAGAAGCACACGCAAACAGGGCAGCAGAGGGATTGGTGGCAGTGTGGGCAAGGTTCTGCCCATGCACCATGAAAAGAGGAGTCCATGGGACATGGGGCAGAACCACCAAGCCCTCTGCACCCTTATCTGAAGAGATCATGGGGAGTTGCTAACTGCATGGGTTGGTGAACAACCAGGTGATGTGCTGGTAGGTTCTCCTTGAAGGAAGGAGAACATGGGCAGCAGCAGAAGTAGGGTTGAACAGGTCTGGCATGAGGTGGCAGGCCCTCCATCAATGCAGACCCACATTCTCCCTAAGAAGTAGGGAAGTGCTCTTAGGAGTGGGGATCCCCCACTAAGTATGATTGGCTTGCAAGCCAAGCCATGCAGTGCCTATATATATGTGTGTAAAGTGTTGGCCAAGAAACACCAACCAACCAGAAGAGTGTAGAGAGAGAGAGACACACACACCAAGAAAGTGCAAAGAGAGACAAACACTTGTATAAGGCCTTGGCAATCCTTTGTACTTTAGGGAAGGTAATAAAGGTTGGGATGGTTTCCTATAAGTATGCTGTTACCTCTCTGTGTGAGTGAGTTGGCTGAGACTAAGTGGGCAAATTAGTGCCATCATATGGCCAAAAAATTGGGTGAAATACTTGGCCCTATGATAGTAAGTATGATGTGAACCCCAAAAGACATGCCTTAGGGATTCAACACACATAAGTAATCAAACAAAAACCCATGAAAGCTAAATCAGATTTCAATCATGCAAACCCTAGACCTAATGTTTAAAGGAGTATGAACATAAGGAATAAAGAAAGATAAGGACACCACACACTAGAAAGGAATGAATTTGGGAGTGACAAGTTGGGTTGAACGCCACAAGAAGAGTTAGTTCTTGATAAGTTCTTTAGTTCTTAAAAGAATTAAAGGAGAAAATTCTCACTTTTTAATTCACATAATCATTTGTTCAATAATGAAATCAAGTCTATTTATAGGCTGAAATAACAACCCTAAAAACTCTAAAAGTAGATGCAATGTTATACTCTTAAAAGATAAAAACGCTCATATTTTATTGTAAACTTTTATTTTATAACAAACTCCTACTTATAAGTAGATTTTATTACTTAACACTAACCTGTTAAGCACTTTAATTATATTAATAAAGCGTTAGTTCTCTTTTAAGCTTGAATTCATACCATTTGTTGATTCACGACATTTGTAACTTGGTTGGTCCAAATATTCTTAATTAGCCCATTGAGTACTTCTTTCATCATTTGAACTCTTGAAGTATCATTGGCCCTTCATAAATGCTCAATGGATCTTGAAAAGCCACCATGCATTGGCTTCCCCATAGATCTCATCATTCCCCCTCTCCTTAAAAGGATTCATCCTCAAATCATCACTTACATCAAAAGGAGAAAGATCAAAAATAATAAGTGTTGCACTAATATTGTACTCACCAAGAAGGTTCAACTTTTAGCCATTGTCATTAATTGGTGCCACTACTTGAAATGGATGATCTACTTTAGCTTTTGAGTTAGGAACCTTTCCTTAGGCATATACACTCAAATCTAATCACCAAGTTCAAACACCACCTTCTTTTGCCCTTTATTGGCATGAGACACATATTACTCAATGTGTTTTGCAATTTATTGTAACACCTTTTTAGACAACTTCTTCACCATTTTAGCCTTGCATTCACCATCTAAGTTAGCATACTCATTAATAAGCAAAGATAACAAATCCAAAGGAGTTAGAGGATTAAAACCATACACAATTTCAAATTGAGAGTAACTAGGAGCAAAATGAACATTCCTATTATAAGTAAACTCTACACGTAGCAAACAATCTTCTCATATCTTTAGATTCATTTGGATAAAATGCATCCAAGTAGAAAAAGTTCAATTAACTACCTCAATTTGCCCATTTGGGGTAATCCCTAACTTACCCCACAAAGTCTTCCAAAAATAGCTCGAGAACTTGTATTCTGATTGAAACAATGCTTCAAGGCATGTCTTGCAAGTGTACTACCTCTCTAAAGAACAATTCAACCATGTTCTTTGCATTGTCAGTTGTATGGCATAGGATTAAATGGGTCATTTTTGGAAACCTATCAATAATAACAAATACGCAATCCCTACTCTTTTTTCGCTGTGGCAACCCTAGCATAAAGTTCATAAATCATCAACTTAAGATTAACTAGGTATGGGTAAAGGGGTGTACAAGCTATGGGGTAAAACTCTAGATTTAACCTATTTATATGTTATGTACTTCTCAAACACCCTTTCAACATCTCATTTCATGCATGTCCAAAAGAAATGTATAGTTAAGAGATCTATGGTTTTCCTAACTTGAAATGACTCCTTAGACTATCCTTATGTTTTTCTCTCATAACTAACTCCCTTAAGAAAATCATAGGCACACATAAATGATTCTTGCTAAATAAGAAACCTCATACCTATAAATTTTTTGGAGGCTAACTTCTCACATGCCCTATATATATTAGCAAAGTTAGGATCTTTCATATATAAATCTTCAATGTACTCAAATCTAAGCCATTTTGCACTAAGTGTAGAGATAAAGGCATACCTTTGAGATAATGCATCAACTATCACATTTTCCCTACCTTGTTTTGATGACATAAGGAAAGGTCTCAATGAATGTGACCCATTTGGCATGTCTCTTGCTTAACTTTCCTTATCTCTTTAAGTGCTTCAAGGATTCATGGTCAATGTGAATGACAAACTCTTTGGACCAAAAGTAAATGTTGCTATATCTCCAAAGCCTATATTAATGCATGCATCTCCTTATCATAAGTGGAATAATTAAGGGTTGATCCATATAGCTTTTCATTGAAGTAAACAATTGGTCTTCTTTTCTACATCAAAATAGCTTTAATACTAATACCTAAAGTATCACACTTAATTTGAAAAGTTTTATTAAAGTGAAGTAAAGCAAATAAGGGTGCTAAACTTAATTTTTCCTTGATCAAATTAAAAGACTTGTCTTAATCATTATCCCATATAAAACCCATATTCTTTTTAACAACCTTAGTTAGTGGTATAGCCATGGTGTTAAAGCCTTTAACAATGCATCTATAGAAACTAACTAGACTATGAAAAGTACACACATCACTAACTTAGGTGTAAGCCAATCAGAAATTGCCCTCACCTTTTCCTTGTCAACCTCAATACCCTTAGCACTCATAACATAGCCAAGAAATATGCTCTTATCATTGCAAAAGGAACATTTCTTGTGATTAACATACATAACTACAACTTTACCAATGAATGCACATAAGACATGATTCATCAATCTTATAAAAGTTCTTAGTGCATTCATGAAACCAAATAGCATAACAACCCATTCATACAAACCATACTTAGTTTTAAAAGTTGCTTTTTACTTGTCTCCCTCTGTTATCCTAATTTGGTGATATCTACTTTTCAAGTCAATTTTAGAAAAGACATGTGAACTATGCATTTCATCTAAAATGTTATCTAATCTAGGGATGAGATAATGATACTTAATAGAAACAACTACTTTACAGTTAACACACATCCTCTAAGTCTTATCCTCCTTGGGCATAAGTAATATTGGAACTGCACGTGGACTAATGCTCTCCTTTACATATTCCTTTGTCATAAGTTCCTTAACTTGCCTTTAAAGTTCCTTTGTCTTCTCAAGATTACTTTTATAGTCCAATTGATTTAGAATTATTGCATCAGCAATGAATTTAATTTGATACTCTCTTCCCCACTAAGGTGGTAAACCACTTGGTTCTTTAAGAAAAATATCACCGAATTTCAGCAAAATAGAAACAACAACACTAAGAAAAAAGGGGTTAAGCTTGTCAATACTAAAATAAGCCTTTTTGTACAAAAGTATAATCATAAGCTATTTTGAATAAAAAGACCTCCTAGTATCACTCTCATTTGCATACAAACTCTCAATTTTTCTCTCTTACCCTCTTCCTTCTTTTCTCTTAATCTCATCTCCTTTACCTCCTTTCTCCTTTTGGCTTCAATTTCTTTTTTCTCTCACACTTTTTTTATGGTAAAAAAATTGTTCTATTTTGTGTGTTGTTCCTTTTCCTTTTCCTTTTCTTTTCTAATCATCTCCTTTTTGTCTACTCATTACATCTCGAATCATACAATAAGAATGGTCTAACATATCCCATGAGTTTTCATTATACTTAGTAGAATAAAAAGCCTTCTTACCATCACTCTCTTTTGTGTACAAACTCTCAATTTTTCTCTCTTGCCCTTTTCTTTCTTCTCTCTCTATCTCATCTCCTTTATCTCCTTTCTTTCCCTTTTTTCTCCTTTTGGCTTCAATTTCTTTTTTCTCTCACACTCTTTTTTAATCCTTAATTGATCTTTATAAACTTGTCATGGTGTCAAATGTATAAGAGTAACAAGTTTATCATTTATTACAAAAGAGTACCTATTCTTAAACTTGTCATGCATTACATGCCAATCATATTGCCATGGTCTTCCTAGTAAAATATGCCCAATTTGCATGGGTACAACATCACACAAGGCCTCATCAGTATTTCTCCTAATAATAAATAACATTAACACTACTTATCTACCTTAAAATTGTCACATTTATTCAACTATTGAAATTTATATGGCCTAAAATGCTTCATGGTAGTAAATTAAGTGCTTCAATCAAAGTAGTGCTAGCTACATTTGTATAACTACCCTATCAATGATCAACCATACTTTATCTTTGATGTAGCATCTTGTTTGGAAGATATTATCTTTTTGCACTTCATCAGCTTCCTTGGTTTGTGCACTCAATGCTTATCTAGCCACCAACATATCTCCCTTAACTAGGTACTCCATTCCATCACTTGTAGCCTTCAATGGTGGCATGGTGTAATTATCAGATTCATTTTTGGTCTCAACATCACCATTACCCCATAACACTGAGGTACACTTACTTAGACATTGAGATGCAATATGTCCCTTTCCTAGACACTTAAAACATTTATCATATCTATTTTACTATGTTAAGGATTAGAATTACCTTTTTCCTTATTAAGATTGATTTCCTTAGTCTTGTATGATTTGGCCTTAGGCTTGTAATCAACCCTCTCTTTCCTTTTGCTCAAATTCAGTTTCTATAATGAAATAAAACCCGAATTATATCCAAACCATCTAGAACCCTTCTATTTAAGTTGCCTCCCAACTTTCATTGTCATGTGCACAATGTCCTCCAACTCCATAAAATGCTGCAATTCAACTATTTTGCCAAAGTCTTTATTTAACCCTTACAAGAACCAAGCTATTGTTGCTTCTCTATCCTCCTCCACATTAACTCAAATGATTGCAATCTCCATCTCTTTGTTGTAGTTTTCCACACTCTTAATGCCTTGAGTATGCCTTTGTAGTCTTTGGTAAAAGTCCCTATAATAGTAATTAGGGATGAACCTCCTCCTCATGACAACCTTCATCTCCTCTTATGTATCAATAGGCATCTCGTGATTCCTTCGCCTAGTTAAAACAAGTTAATCCCATTAAATATTAGCATAATTAGTAAACTCAACGGCTGGAAGTTTTACTTTTTTTCTCTTTAGAGTAATTGTGACAATCGAAAACCAACTCAACTTTCTTCTCTCATTCTAAATAGGTTTTCGGATCATTTTTCTCTTAGAATGGAGGAATTTTCATTTTAATGCTGCCAAAATGATGATCATAGGTGTCTCGCCTCCTAAAATCTCATTGACCATTTATATTATTGACAATTTTGACCAAAGTAGGTCAGTAATCAAATTTATCATCTTCTACATCATCTACATGGCCATAATCTTGTCTCACATGCTTTCTTGCATTTGGAATGTCACAATCCCCATGCCTCCTTTGCAATTCTACTATTATATTGGCTTTTTCCTCTATCTTATCCCTCATATTATCAAACCTATTGTTCATGTGCTCAAATTTTTGTTGCATTCTTTGATAATGAATGGCACTTCACTAACTCCCTTCTTAACTCCACCATCATCTTTAGTATACATAGTGATAATTCTGGACAAAATAGTTAGGATACCTCACAAAACACTTATGTTTTTCACTCAAAAATGGTGTCATATATCCTTGTGTATACTCTTTAAGGCTTTTTCTCAACATGTGTTTGCACTCCTTCCATTTCCAATCAAATTTTCTCTCTTAATTCTTTATTAAACAAAATAATCTTAATCAAAGTCCCCTTCTATCTAACTAATTTAAGAAAGCATAATGAATAAAAGTAGTGAATTAGAAGAAAATAATAAGATTAATTCATAATAGACAAAGAGAGAATAATTAGATTTGAATCCTTGCAGAAACTGAAACACAATACGGTCTACTCCTTATATTGTAAGATCTTTGATGAAGAAGGAAATAAAGTCACTATCTCCCTTTGACCTAATTAGACAATGTTTACTTCTCTCTCTTTTTTTTCTTTCTCTTCTTTTCTTCTTTCTCTATTCTTTTTTTCTTTTGTCTTTTTTTTTTTTGCATGAATTTAAGGATAAGAAAAGATAAAAAAGGGTTTTTGGATTCAAAGAACAAAAGGATATAGAATGCAACTAATGAGATTCATGGAGGTGCCAATGCATTTAGGGCTTTTAAAGATTCATTAAGTATTCAATAAAGGCTAATGGCATGTTCTAATGCTAAAAGGATGAAAGAGGCACTTAATAAGTTGAGTAAAGACATTTTGGCCAAGGAAGCTAATTTAAGCTTTGAGGGCAAAAAGGTGTATCTTAATATGGGCCAAGAAATTATTAATTATATAAGTATACTAAATTAACCCAAGTGATTGTGAAGTGTTGAAGCAACAAAATAATGTAATTAGTGAGTTGGATCTATCATAAGGTTTGAAAAATGAAGGACAAGGAGTGGACTAGTCATAAAGTTAGTTATAGGACTAGTTTGCTACTTGAAAGTTGGACCAATGTTGATCATGAGCTAGTTGGTGAACCCATTTGATGCTAGATGCATAACTCTATGAATTTAATTGAACCAACCCCAATTTGTTTACTATCAGCTTATTTATCACATTTTTCTTATTTCTAAGGTTAGGGTTATTACCTTACCTTATAAATAGGCTTGACTTTGTCATTAAAAGATATAAATCATTAGTGAAAAAAAAAAGAAGTGAGCAATTTCTTTTTCAATTCTTCATTGAAATTTGTGAACTTATCAAGATTATTGTCTTACGACATTCCAATCTGACTTATCACTCACAAATCCCTTTTATTTAGAGTGTGGCATCCATATCCTTTTTTATACCTTTGATTTGTGTTCCTTTGAACATTGGCTCTAGGTTTATACATTAGGACCATGTTCCTTTGGACATTAAGTCAAAGTTTTACTTTTGTTAAACTTGATTTAACTTTTTGGGAATTTTGAATTCCTTGTTTTGCTTACAAGTTTCATTATGCTTTTTGGAGCTCATATCAATTGGTATCCGAGCTTTAAGGTTTAAATTAGATTTGTTTATTTAAATTTGAGTGCTTTTTTCTCTTATTCTTCTTCTTAGTGACCTTTTATAACTCTTTGTTCTTTGAATCCACTAAACCCTAGTTTATCATTTCTTGCCTTTAAATTCATGAAACAAAAACAAAGAAAGATATAGAATAAAAGGGTGGCAGAAAGTGAAAAGAACCTTTTTGAGGCAATAGCTCAATACTTTGGTCAATTAACTGCAATAATGATCTAGTCCTCTAGTTTAACTCTACTTCCATATCTATTTTTCCTTTACTATCATCCAAGTACTTGTTTCCTTTGACTTGACTTTCTCAAATTTATTTTCCTTGATGTCCCTTTTTCATTTTCTAATTTCTTATTTTCTATTAGGTTAATTTTGTCATATTTATTTTATTTTGTGAGTTGGTTTGCTTAAGATTAATCTTCTTGATTTAGCTTGTTTAGTTCCTTAAAGAGCTGAAAAAGGAAGTTAAGAGTGGTGTACAAGGAAACAATGTGAGCTTATTATAAGAAAAGCCACTAAAGATAAGTAAACACAAGGGTGGAGTAACAATAATTGAGAGAAATATGTGAAGGAGTGCTTGTGAGGTTATTTCTATTGTTTTTGGTGCAAGTTAGCAACATGACTTCATAGATAAGGGAGTGAGTGAGGAAAGTAAGAAGGATGATTTGTTCATGCTCCAAGCAATACAATGATAATTTGAGTGCAAGAATGTTGCATTTCATGAAATGAAAGATCATTGGAGAGGTGAATGCTATTATAGTTGATTTACAAAAGGGACAAACATGGGAATCTCTTAATGCATGAAGGTAAGAGAAGTAAGATCATCTTGATGACTACAATGATGATGGGGATAATGATGCTGATTTTGATGATCTAGCTACCTTGGTTAAAATTGCCAATAATAAAAATGATTAGAGAGATTTTAAGAGGTAAGACACCTATGATTGTGATTTGGGTATGATGAGATTCATGAAGGAGCTGATGTATAAGAGCTTTTAAGGATCCATCGAACATTCGTAAAGGTCCAATGACATGATTAAGGGCTAAAAAGATGCAAGAAACACTAAATGGATGGATTAGGGATATTCTAGCTAATCAAGTAACAAATGGCAGGAAAATTATTGAAGTGCTTAATAGGCTAGAGTTGAATAATAAAATCTACTTCTATGTAGGAGTTTGCTATAAAATTAAAGTTTGTTATAAAATACAAGTTTATAATCAAATAAGAGTATAGAAGTTCCCAACTTCACCCTAGGATCTACTAGTTTGTGATACTGAGAGAGGGGTGAATCAGTATCACACCCCTTAAAACTTTGATAACTTAAGCCAAAGTATTCTACTTCTTTAATACTTTTGCTCTCATCAATATGCAGGTATGTGATCAACTTCAACCTCTTCATAAAAGTGAACTCCTTCTTAGATTCGACTAAGGTAGATCTATTGTTACCTACTAATCACAATAGTCCACAAAGTCACCTTTCAGCCACCTTGCTTATTAGATAGATCAAATGTTCTTGATTAGGTCTTCTTTAGGTTATGGGTTCGATGATACTTTAGCTACGTTCACAACTCAATTCAAAACATAGCATTTAAATCAAAGTAAGGACACAAGAGATTTACATGATTCCATTAATGTGATGTGCGTTCACGGTGGTAAAGACTCTTCCTCTACCGAGACAATCCACTATACTTGAGAATATCAGTGTGGTACTCTCGATGTTCACAATGTAGTTACAATGGATGTCTTAATCCTCTGTTCCTTTCACTATTGCAAATACAAAGCAAGTAGAATACAAAGAGTGTCACTTACTATCTCAACCCTTCTTCTAGCTTGTCTTGCCTCTGTTGAATTGAATAGGCTGCTTCACTGCTACTTAGAAGTCCACCACAACACTCTCTAACCTCTCTTGAAGAAATTTGGAAATACATTGAGTTCTTTCCAATGCTTCACCGAATTCCTTCTCTAGGTTGTTTCACACAACTCCTGCTTTTGCCATCTCATGGTTTCACAGCTTGCACTCATGCTTTTGGTTTGCAATTTTACGTCTCTTAGCCTACCTCACACTACTGGTTTTTCTAGTTCATGTCTCTCAGCTTGCCTCACACTTCTAGTTTGCTGTATTGTCTTTCGGGTGGTCTTACGGATACTAGGTTTGCTATCTTCTCTTCTGGGTGGTCTCACAGATGCCAAGTCTACTATCTTCTCTTCCAGGTGGTCTCACGGATACTAGATCTACTGTCTTCTCTTCTGTCTTACAAGTTGTGTGTTTCTAGTTTGCTTGCAAGTCATGTGGCTGTTGGGATGCTCTTCCTATTTATATACTCCTTTTATGCAAACCCTAGTAGGGTTTATTGGAGCTATGACGAATTTCCTTTCTTGCCCCTCCATGTGACTACATATTACTGTTCCATACAAAATTCAGTATTATCCTCCTTAATTCAATTTTCTTGCTCTTTTCTTTCTATTGAAAACTCATCCCTTGAATGCTTGAATGAGCCACTTCTGCTCGCACACTTAAATCTGGTTGACAACAATTACAACCCATACAAGGTTGTGGGAACAACAATCTTCCCCTTTGTAATTGTTGGCAACACTCACAATAAAAACCATTATGCAGCAGTCCTTCATAATCTTCTTAGAGTAATAATCTAGAAACAGATGGATTACAACTCCCCTTTAAATATGCACTCCCCTTTCCTTAACAGCTCCCCCTGCACTGTTGCTTCTTTCCCCCTTTGCCAACCAATTATAAATTTGAAAAACTTGCAAAGTAGAGATGGAGGATTCACCTGAACTTCAGGCTTGAGGAGGCATTTGCATAGATGGACTCATTTTATGCTTTTCAAATAGCTCTGTGGACAAAGGTTTAGTTAGAATATCTGAGATTTGATCTTTAGTGCTAACATACTCCAACTAAATTGTGCCCTATTCCACTTGATCCTTGATAAAGTGATACTGGATGTCAATATGCTTGCTCCTTGAATATTGAACTGGATTCTTGTTGAGATCAATTGAACTTTGATTATTACAAAGTACACTCACTGGTAACTTCACTTCAACACCCAAATCGGCCAATTGTCTTTGCATCAATATCACTTGAGTACATGCCGCATAAGCAACCATATACTCAGCCTCCGCTATGCTCAAAGCAACACTCTTTTACTTTCTACTTAGCCATGCAACACACTTTAAACCAAAGTAAAAGCTGCAGCCACTAGTTGATTTTCTGTCATCTATACTTCCTGCCCAGTCTACATCAGTGTATGCTCGTAGTTTTACAGAATCCATGGCAAGATAGCACAAGCCCATTTTCAACTTGGAATCTGCTAGCGATGCACACAGCTTGCATGAGATCAGGCCTTGATGCTGTAAGGTACATAAGGCTCCCTATCATCTTCTTGTAATTTGTAGGGCTTGTACTCCTTCCTTCTTGATCTTTTGTTAACTTGTAGCCTACTAGCATAGGGGTACTGATAGGTCTGCTATCCTCTATGCCAAACGTTTTTAGCATCTCTTTGGCATATTTTGTCTAAGAAATAAAAATACCTTCTTCACACTATTTTATCTCAAATTCCTCACTCATCTTCTATGCAAATTCTTGGCATAACTTAGAGTGATCCCCTCCAAAGATGATATCATCTACATATACTATAGTTATCAATTGCCTTTCTCTGAGTTAAACACATATAAGTTATTATCAACTGTTCGTCTTCTAAAGTTCAACCTTCTCAAATACGTGTCCAGCCTGCTGTACCATGCTCTTAGGGCTTGTTTAAGGCCATACAAGGTTTTCTTCAGCTTACACACGTGTGTCTCATCCTTACTAATTTGTACTCCATCGAGTTGTTCAATATACACTTCTTCTTTTAGGAGCCCATTTAAAAAGGCTGATTTCATATCCATCTGGTAAACTTTATACCTCTTATGTGCTGCCAAAGCTAAGAACATTTTGATAGTTTCCAACCTTGCTACTGGTATAAAAGTTTCATCAACATCTACTCCTTCTATCTGAGTGTAGCCTTTGCAAACCAGCCTAGCCTTGGTCTTCACCACCTTGCCATCTTCATTGTGTTTATTTTTAAAAACCCATTTTATTCCTATGGCATTCTTGTTAGTGGGTCTTGGAACCAGTTCTTATGTTTCATTCTTCTTGATTTGATTTAGCTCCTCATTGATAGCTTTGACTTAGGCTTTGTCTTATGCAGCCTCTTCAATAGATTTAGGTTTAACTTGTGAGAGTAAAACAGTAGCTCCCACAATTCTTCTTCTTGTTGTAACTCCTGCTGATGGGTCACCTATTATCTAATTTCCTTGATGAGCACTGGTCTATGTCTTCTTTGTCTTTCTCTCTTGCACAATCTTAGTTGCAAGAGAATCTCCTTCTTCATCTTCAGACTCACTCTTCTCTGAGTTTGAACTTCTTTTCCCTCTTTTTCATGTTGGTCAGATTCTTCATCTATCTTGAAGTCATCTTCTTCACTATCCTCAACTTCTCCATTTCAATTTTCATCTATTCTCACATCACTAGAGGTGACCACTTTTCCTAGTTTAGGCACAAAAACTCTGTAACTTTTTTTCTTTACTAAGTATCCCACAAAGAAGCCTTCATCTGACCTAGCATGGAATTTTCCAAGTTTTTCTCTTTATTCTTCACAAAACATGGGCTGCCAAAGATTCTAAAATACTTGGCTATTGTCTTCTTCCCGCTTCATAGCTCATATGGAGTCTTATCAATATTGGGCCTTAGTAAAACTTTGTTCAATAGGTGCACGACGATAAATGTTGCTTCTGTCCAAAATCTTGTAAGAAGCTTGGATTATAGCAGTAGAGTTCTTGCCATTTCAACCACAGCTCTATTTTTCCTCTCTACCACCCCGTTCTATTGAGGTGTTCTTGCTGCTGCCATTTGATGGTGAATTCCACACTTCTCAAGGTAATCTTCAAAAACTCCATTTGTGAATTCAGTGCCTTGATCTGACCTCAATACTTTGATCTTCTTTCCACTCTCATTTTCAGCCAATCTTCTGTATCTCTTGAGCATTTCAAAACTTCTGACTTGTGTTTGAGGTGCATGATGCAGGCCCTTTTGGAATAATCATCAACAAAGAAGATGAAGTACCTCTCACCATTCAACCCTTTTGTTCTCATTGGCCCACACAAATCAGTATGTACAATGTCAGGCATTGCCTTAGAACTAACCTCTTTGGTCTTATACTACTTTCTGACCTGTTTTCCTATAGAGCATGCTGAGCAGACATACTCCCTCTCTTTCTTAAGGTCTGGAATGTCTCTGATTGCGTAAGTAGTGGTTAGCTTCCTTATGTTCTTCTGTGTTAAGTGTCCCAGCCTCCTATGCCAGAGTTGATTTTCTTCTTCTTTTGTAAGTAAATAGCTGTTTGCCTTGTCTTCATCAATCACATAAAAATTTCCAGCTATTCTCTTCTCGGCTGCAACAGTATTGTCTTCTTTACTCTTTACTTGGCAACCTATTTTTATGAATATCACCTTATAGTCTTCATTGCATTGTTGGCTGACAAATGCTAGATTATATCTGAGTCCTTCAACGTGCAAAACATTTTCTAGCTTTCCTTTTCCAATATTTATTGACCCTTGACCACTGATGTTGAGTGAATCATCATTGCCAAACTTGACTCTGCCTTCTCTTGACTTATTTAGTTTTGACAATTTACTCTTGTCTCATGTCATGTGTGAAGTGCACCCACTATCAAGGATCCACTACTTATATTTGTAGTCAACCATTAGTGCAATTTCAACTATATTAGCCCCCTCCCTTTTAGCTTTATATTCCTTCTTTTGTACTGGCTTGATGATAGCTTTCTCCTTTTTCTCAGCTTTGACTATACCAATTACTTTCACTGTGCCATTGAGTGCCTTCTCTTGCATAGGGAGAAGTGTCATGCATCTCTTCGCATTATGGTCATCCTGCCCACACCTTTCATGCTGTTCCAAGTCTCCTAATATAGCAAACTTGTTCTTTGAAAGCACTGGTTTGGGCTTCCACCAGCAATCCTTGTCAATGTGTCCTTGCTTTTTACAGTATATATAAGAACTCACGACAGGTGTTCTCCTTTGAATTTTGTATTGTCTCACCTTGTATGCAGCATCATATCTTCTTAAGTTGGAGACATATACTGGCCTTCTCCACCAGCATTTACTTGCCTTAGGACCCCAAACTTCACAATAAAGGCAGTAACCTTGAAACTGCCTCTTCTTAGGTTTAATCATAGCTTATTTTCTTTTGTTCATTACTTGCTGTGTAGGCAAGGTTGCTGGCTTCTTTGCTTGTGTGACCTTTATTTCAGTCACCTCTTTCTCCTTCTTCTGTTCAGCCATAGCCCTTTGCTGGCTGACTTTCTTTTCTTCATTTTTGTTTGCAACCCTAGGTTGCTTCTTCAAATCTTCATTATTTTCAGCCTTCACTGTTCCTGGCTGATCAGTCTTTTCTTTCTGAGACTTAACCTTCTCTTTCAACTTCTGTGGCAAAGTCTCGTTATCTTTAGGCAGTGCAGCATCAGATTGCTGCACTTTCTCTTCATTCTTCTTTTCTCTTGCAGAGCTTGTTTCTCTTATCACTTCAAACTTCTGCAAGTTCTCTTCACTCTTTTTGAGTTGTTGCTGAAGTCTCAGCAACTCTATCTCCATTTCTTCAATTGTTGAAGTCCTTGAGCCAAGCTCCATAGTAAAGTCTTCACATATTTTGATCTGTTCTTCAAATCTTTTCTTCAAGTCAATGTGTTCAGCCCTTATTTCATCCTTTTGACTTTCTACTTCCTCGATCTTTACTTTTAACTTATTTTATATGGGCCTTAAACCTTCTTATGGTTTTACCCCTTTTGATTATCTCCTTTGAAGCTACTTCTAATTTAACTTCAAGATTTGGTTCTTCTTCCTTTTCAGAGGTTGAACTACCACATCGAGCTGATGCCATAAAGGCATCCTCATTTGATGAGTCTACATCTTCCTCCTCATCAACTTCTTTTGTCTAGCTTACATAACTCTTGAATGAGCCTCTCTTCTTCCTTGACTTGAATGATGGTCTTCTCCATTTTGAATTCTACTTATCATCACCATCCTCATCTTCATCATCAAGTTTCACTTTGCATTGAGAAGCAAAGTGTCAAGTCTGCCCACAATGATAACATCTCAAGGACAATTGTCCTTTTCCCATCTTACACCTCTTTTTGAGCTTCTTTGTGAAGTATGCCAACACTTCGCCTTCGCTTTCTTCCTCATCATCATCATCATCCTCACTGGATGATTTTTTCTCTTCTTTTATCTTCAAGTGTTTCATAGCTTTGAAAGTTTCCTCCTTTGATACCTTTGACGTTGAGGAGCTCTCAGTTGACTTTATTCTCATCTCAAATGCAATGAGATTGCACTGGAGATCATGCAAAGACATAGAATTGAGATCTCTACTCTCCTCTATGGCTGCCACCTTTGAGGCAAACCTCTCAGGCAGAATTCTCAGAATTTTCTTCACAATAGATGAGTCCTTCTTGTTCTTCCCGTGACTTCTAAGATCATTTACAGCATCAATAACCCTAGTGAAGAACTCTTGGACTGTCTCATTTTTCTGCATTATGACATATTCATATCTCTCTTTGAAAACTTGAAGTGTGGCCTCCTTCATTCTACCATCACCTTCATAGACTTTCTGCAATCTGTCCCATATCTCCTTGGCAGATTTGCAGTCCATAACTTTAGCATATTCAACATCTGTTAATGCTAAAATGATGACGTTTGAGGCCTTCCCATTTATTTCAAATTGTCTTAATTCCTCTAGGGTTGGATCTTTACCTTCTTCTGGAAGCTCAAAACCCTCATATACAGATTTCACCACGTTCATGCCCATGGTTGCAAGTGCCACCTACATTCTTGCTCTCTATATATGGTAGTTGGTTCCATTGAAGATTGGAACCTTCTTACTGTAAGTAGTGTTGGTGCTAGTGTTGGTACCGGCGTCCATTTCTTAATATACTGAACAAGTTAAAACTTCTGGAGTTCTTAAAACTAGTACACCAAGCTGTTAAGCTTTATCCTGGTGAACTTGTGCTCTGATACCAATTGAAGTTCCCAACTTCACCCTAGGATCTACTAGTCTATGATACTAAGAAGGGGGGTGAATTAGTATCACACCCCTTAAAACTCTGATAACTTAAGCCCAAGTATTCTACTTCTTTAATACTTTCACTTTCGTCAATACGTAGGTATATGAACAACTTCAAACTCTTCTTAAAAGTGAACTCTATCTCAAATTCAACTAAGGTAGATCTATTGTTACCTACTAATTACAATAGTCCCCAAAGTCACCTTTCAGACACCTTACCTATTAGACAGATCGGATGTTCTTGATTAGGTCTTCTTTAGGTTATGGGTTCAATGATACTTTAGTTATGTTCACAACTCAATTCAAAACATAGCATGTAAATCAAAGTAAGGACACAAGAGATTTACGTGGTTCCGTCAATGTGATGTACGTCCACGATGGCAGAGACTCTTCCTCTACCGAGACAATCTACTATACTCAAGAATACCAGTGTGGTACTCCTGATGTTCATAATGTAGTTATAATGGATGTCTTAATCCTCTATTCTTTTCACTATTGCAAATACAAAGCAAGTACAATACAAAGAGTGTCACTTACTATGTTTACCCTTCTTCTAGCTTGTCTTGCCTCTATTGAATTGAATAGGTTGCTTCACTACTGCTTAGAAGTCCACCACAACACTCTCTAACCTCTCTTGAAGAAATCTGGAAATACATTCAGTTCTTTCCAATGCTTCACTGAATTCCCTCTCTTGGTTGTTTCACACAACTCCTGCTTTCACCGTCTCACAATTTCACAGCTTGCACTCACACTTCTGGTCTGCCATTTCACGTCTCTTGACTTGCCTCATGCTACTGATTTTTCTGGTTCACATCTCTCTACCTGCCTCACACTTCTGGTCTGTTGTCTTCTCTTCTGGGTGGTCTCATGGATACCAGGTCTATTGTCTTCTCTTTCGGGTGGTCTCACAGATACCAACTCTATTATCTTCTCTTCTGGGTGGTCTCACGGATATTAGATCTACTATCTTCTCTTTCAGGTGATCTCATGGATATCAGGTCTGCTATCTTCTCTTTCGGGTGGTCTCACAGATACTAGGTCTATTTCTTATTTCTCCTATTGCAGGTTGTGCATTTTTGGTTTTCTTGCAGGTCATGTGGCTGCTGGGATGCTCTTAATGTTTATATACTTCCTTCTATACAAACCTTAGTAAGGTTTATTAGAGCTACGATGAATTTCTTTTCTTACCCTTTCATGTGGCTTCATATTACTATTCCATACAAAATTCAGCATTATCCTCCTTAATTCATTTTTCTTGCTCTTTTCTTTCTACTGAAAACTCATCCCTTGAATGCTTGAACGAGTCACTTCTGCTTGCACACTTAAATCTATTTGACAACAATTGCAGCCCATACAAGACTATGGGAACAACAAAAATAAAGCTTTCATTGACCACCAAAAGTCATTAAAAGTTTTTGTTACAAAGGGAGGAGGAAGAGGAGGAGAGCTATTACAAAAGAGGGAAAGAGAAGCAAGTTACCTCCTTTAGTCTATAGGAGGTCTATTGATACATGAAAAAAGTGATAACCTTCATGGGAGGAATCTACTTTTTTAAATGGATTGCTTCATTATTTTCTACTATCCTTCACTTATACTAAAGTAGCTTTATTAAAGCTGGCCCATTTCATATTGCTCATTGAAAGTGGTTTTGTCTTTATTCTCTTCACAACTCATATGGGTCTTGGGTATCTTGCATAATATCATCATTGAGGTGTTTTTGACTATTTTTACCTTAGTTGATGTGAATATCTTCATCTAGTTGAAGCAAATTAGCCATCA
The DNA here is from genome assembly GCA_019804595.1 of Bruguiera parviflora. NCBI lineage: Eukaryota > Viridiplantae > Streptophyta > Magnoliopsida > Malpighiales > Rhizophoraceae > Bruguiera > Bruguiera parviflora. Next base: position 4,079,233 of record CM034058.1, read on the forward strand.
TTTCTAATAACCTTTTTTTTTTTATACAAACTCCATTAAAGTCTTTAATATCTTCTCAAGACTAATGGGAGTCGACTTTGGTAGTGGAGCCTTAGGTCCATTTATACAAATAATTCCTTTTCCCATGTAGATTCCATCATCGAAAAAGTCAAAAATTTCCCACCATGGAATAGTAATCTATCTTGCTAACCATGGAACATGTTTAATATCCACATCTAAGATATTAGCTTGTTTAGCCATAATGGTATAGTCCCATTTAATAATCCATGGAAGATGATATCAAGTTGCAAACATTAATAAGGGGTCTTTAACCTCTTTGTTTGCTACACAAAATTATTCATGAATAATTCTTACTTTATGGGGTAAAGTTAAATGATGTAAGCCCCACTTAAAAAACTAAACCAATTAGGAAATCTTTTTGGCCCTTCAAAAGATGTATTTGAATGAACTAACTAAATTTTCTCTATATATTTTCATATAATAGGGCCTTTTCCCATGCTTTGATATAATTGAAGTAATTAGAAGTTTTAACCTTCCACTATTCTTTTAACTCATGATAACTAAAAGGTTTTGCCTATTAGTCTTCTGGATAAAGAATCTCTTTTACCTTAAATTTGGCATAGGCCCATTCTCTAAAGCCATAACTAGATCCACTTTTAGATCCTTTTTCTATGGTTTCAATAGCCACCAAGCTTGCTTCATAAAGTATCTACTAATAATACAAGCAATCCTTTACATTAGTTTGAGGATACACATCATCTATAAAATAAAATTGTGTGACCCTATTAGGTCTAAGCTAAGTATAATTATTTTCAATAGCACACAAAAAGTCTATACGCTTAGGAATTAAAGGATATATGATAGATTTATCTAAAGTTCGCTCATAAGTGTTATCAGAAAATTTATCAACTTTTTTTTCTCATGCAATTGCACCTTTAGCCAGTGAATTAATTGACTTTACTGGGCATTAAGGCCTTTAATCTCAACAACAAAGTCAAATACAAAATTGCCATGTTTTACTCTTCCTCATCCTGATGCTTTTAAAATAGTTGAAATTGATGTATCAGATAAAAGTTATGAAGGAATCCTTAAGCAAAGGATTAATTCAAAAGAATAATTTGTTTGTTTCACTTCAAGAGTCTAAAAAGGAGCTAAAGTTAATTACTCTACTATTAAAAAAGAAATCTTAACCATTGTATTATGTATTCCAGAATTTGAAAATCATATATTAAATTAGAAATTCCTTTTAAGAATTGATTGTAAGGTAATGAAAGATGTCCTCACTAAAGATGTTAAAAAACCTCACCTCCAAACAAACCTTTGCAAGATGGCAAGTGTCACAGGGCCAAAATTTTAACCCAAAATTCAGACCTTGTGATGGCACTAAGTCTCACTTAGTCTCAGCCAAACCGTCACACGAGGCACAAACAGCATTTATAGGAACCACTTCCCAACCTTTATTACTTTCCCTAAAGTATACAAAGGATGCCAAGGCCTCACACACACTCATGTTCCCTCAACACTTTCCTGTGTGTTTACAGTTATCCGAGTTCCCACTCAGTTTCCGAGTTCTCTCAAGTTCTCTCTCACTCGAGTTTCCTTTTTTCTTCTTCTTGTTACCCTTGGCTGCCACACTACATCTATTTATAGTGTTGGTAGTTGACATCCCCAACTACCTAGGGTCATGCATGACTTGGCCACCAAGCCAATCATGCATAGTGGGGCTCCCCACTTTGGGATAACTCCCCCACTAACTCACTGCATCATGCATCTCCATTCAAGGAGAGCATGACACCTCATCAAGGGCCTCTTGCTCCACTTTCTGGAACTGCCCACGTTCTCCTTCTCTCAAGGAGGTTCTGCCAACCCATTTGGCCTGGATAGGGCATCTTGCTCCACTTCCTGCAACTGCCCACGTTCTCCTTCCCTCAAGGAGGTTCTGCCAACCCATTTGGCTTGGATAGGGCTTCTGGAACCCTGCAAAACTGCCACCTCTGCCACTGCCTCTGAAACTACCCACTATCTCCTATTCTGGTGGCCCCTGGACAGCCAGTTCTGCCATGATCCGCCCCATCCTTTCCAGGTGCCGGCTGACCGCAACCGTTCCTGGTTTGGTGCTAGCCCGGACCCCTGCCTGTGCACTAGCCTCCTGTGGTGCTGGTCCAGACCCCTGCCCGTGCACCAGTGTGTTGCTATTGCTGGAACTGTGGGTCATGGTGTTAGCCTTGCTAACATTGAGAGACATGCACTATCTCCCTGTAGTACATTAGGGAATCTCGTCGTACGGTAGGAGGAAACCTCGATGTGTCGCTGCAATCACATCCCCCGTTCCCTTAGCTGTTGCATTCCCCGAGTGCTGTCAGCATGCCCTCCGACGGCTCTCTGTGATTCCCATGCTTGAACCTCTCACCCACACTTCCCCATGACTGCAACATATGCCTGTTTGGTGTCAATGCCACAGTCCGCATCTGCCTCTCCCAGCTTGCTGCCATGCACATCGACTCTGGAGCTTGCCTTGTTTCCTTTGACGTGCCCCTCTCACGCCAACTTCATGCCAAGCATTGGTACAAAGCCACACCAATGCTTGCATTTCCCTATCCCGGGACTTAGGGGTGTAACAGCAAGGAATACCTTTTGTATTTGACTTTGATATTGAGTTTATTAAAGGAAATTCTAGTTCTTCACCAGATTTCCTAACTCTTGAATTTTTGGAAGGACTAAAAAAAATAAGTAAAGGGCCTTTAATATAAGGGCTTTAGTCTATAATAAACTTGGTTAATTCATTGACTAAAGGTGTAGTTGCACAAAGAAAAGGAGTTGATAAACTTTTTGATGGTTAGCTATACCATTATAGCTAAACAAGCAAATATCTTAGATGTAGACATCAAACATGTCCCATGGTTAGCATAATAGAGTAATTTTTTATGGTGGGAAAATTTTACTTTTTGAATAATGGAGTCTACAAAGAACAAGGAATTATTTGTATAAATGGACCTAAGGCTCCACCATTACAACTAACTCCCATTAATGCTGAGGAGATATTAAAGACTTTAATGGAGTTTGTATCAAAAGAAAGGTTATTAGAAATGATAGCTTATTTGCTTCAATCAAATGAAGACATTGAAGTTGACCAAGTTAAAAGCAATCAAAAGTGCCTTAATGATGATATTATATAAGATTCTTAGGACTTATATGAGTTGTGAAGAAAAGAAGAACAAAACCACTTTCAATGGACAAGATGAAATGGGCCAGCTTTAATAAAGCTACTTTGGCATAAATGGAGGATAGTGGAAAGTAATGGAGCATTCTACTTAAAAAGTAAATTCCTCCCATGATAGTTATCACCTTTTTTCATGTATAAATACACCTCTCATAGGATAAGGGAGGTAGAGTCTAACTTGCTTCTCTCTCCTTTTGTTGTAATATGTCTTCTCATCCTCCTCCCTTTGTAACAAAAACTTGTAACAACATTCGGTGTTCAACAAAAGTTTTATTTCTCTTTATTTCTATAGGCACTCTCTTCTTACCTTTATTATTTTCTTTTCATTAGTGTGTTTCTATACTTGTTCTATACATCTTTGTGTGCAATCTTGTGTTTCCAAGGTAAGATTGGTATCAAAGCCTTAAACCTAGAGGAATATTAATCTTCTAAATAATTGAAAGTTTAAACATATATGGGACTTATTATTAAAACCCTAAGTCGCACTACCTTTGTATCCATATTAGCTATGTTTGAGCATGTAGGGTTATGGCTTAAGACATTAGCAGTGATATAATGAGGCATGGATAGGATAAGACATAATATATTATTTAGGAGTGATTGTTTTTCTAGGAATAAAGAAATAGTAATTAGTGAAAATTTAGATAATAATTACTTACAAAATTGGACTCTTCCTTTTTCATCTTCTTGCTAGGTTTATAAACAAGGAAGTTTCTTTTTTAAGGTCAATTATGTTATTAAAACTATTGAAGAAGTTTACCCTTAACTCAAGGTTATAATCATTTCTTTCTACTTTATCTAGAGCTTATTAGATCATACCAACAAAAGTATAAATTTATCCATATTGGAATGGTGCAAGTAGTATTAAAACCTACTACTAGACTAGGTTTAAATAACACGACAAATGTATGTGTTAGAAATAAAAAGCATAATCATTTGCATGACTCCTTATTAGGAGTAACTGAATCTACTTTAAGTGAAGGACCTATTTGATTCTCTTGTTTCCCTAATTTTACCCTTTCATTATTAAATCCAAATTTGATGCATGCTTTATGTTTGGACATTAAAACTAAAGGATTTGATATGATGTTTACTTTGGATATGAACACCACTATCCCAAGAATTAAAGAGATTCCAACAAGATATGCTAATAAAGTAGCTACTACATTATTTTGACTAATAGGTCAAAATCTAATGTAATGATTCCTAAAACAATAGCTTGGGATCAAGTTAAATTACTTGAAAAATGGGTATTAGAAAAGGCAATTGAACCTATTAAATAGGTTAATAGACAAGTGGAAAAAGTAATTGAATTCTGAGATAGGGATGTCAAAATCTGATTTACTCCATCAAGAAGTGTGAGGTTAAACCTAAAAAAGGGATGAGAAAAGGTTAAACCTAGATTTTCTATCTCCTCAGTACTAATCAGTAAGTTGGAAAGTATTACAAGAACAAGAGAATAGATTAGTCAACCCTAGTATAGAGTTGATTTCCTCCATCAACTTTTGCTTATGTAATTAATGAACCACTAGACACATCTAGTCAAGTTCCAAGACCTAAGTCTCCTACTCTCTTTAATATGAGATATCAAGATGAAAATAGGAGTCTCCATGTCCTAGAAATAGTTGATGGGATATACAAAAAAGTAAGAGAGTTATTTTACTCTCCTAAAAATAGTATAAAAAGAAAATGGTTTTTTAAGACCTTTAATGTAAAAAAGGGAGAAGTATGACATAAATGCCATAAGATATGTACCAATAAAATGAGGCCTATAGATATATTCATTTATATGCAAAAGGTTTATAAACTTAAGAAAAAACCTTTCCTAAATTTTTCTACCCCCCAAGGAATGTATGGTTCTTGAAAAATTATACCAAGAATATGTTACAAGAAAAGGAAAGGGCTTAATAGTACTAACCCAGCTACACTTAATTTAAGTATAAAAATAGAAGACCATGGAGTTATAACTTCACCACATAAAGAGGTACCTTCTATTGGTGTTGTTGTGGAGTGAGGAAATTATACTAATATTTATCTTCAGTCTATAGGAAATCAGCTTAATAGAGTTAAAGAAAAGATAGAATACATAGCTTAGAAAGCAAAAAAAGGACATTAAAAAAAATAAATTTAAGGGATTGACTTAGAGGAAACAAGTACTTGGATGATAGGAAAAGGAAAATAGATCATGGAAGTAGAGTCGAACTAGACTACATTATTATTGTGGCTAGCTTGACCAAACTATTGAACTATTGCCTCGAAGAGGTTTTTCTCTTGTTTTTTTTTTTTGTTGCTCTTTTGTTTCAATTTCTTTATTTGTGTTTTTCATGAATTTAAAGATAAGAAATGATAAACTAGGTTTTGGTGGATTTAAAGAACCAAAGATCATAAAAGGCAACTAAGAAGATGACAAGAGAAAAACTTAAATTTAAATAAGAAAATTTGATTTAAACCCTAAAACTCTGACACCAATTGATATGAACCCAAAAAGGGCAATGAAACACATAAGTAAAACAAGGAATCCAAAACCCCAAGAAAGTTAAATTAGGTTTAACAAAAGTAAGACCATGACCCAAAGGTCAAACGTACATGAATCTAACATATACACCTAGACCTAATGTTCAAAGGAGCACCAACCAAAGGTATAAAAAAGGATATGGATGCCATACTCTAGAAAGAAGGGATTTGGGAGTGATAAGTCAGATTGGAATGCCACAAGATAATAATCTTGATAAGTTCACAAAATTTAATGAAGAATCATAAAAGAAAATTCTCACTTTTTTTTCATCAATAATTTATATCTTTTAACTATGAAATCAAGCCTACTTATAGGTTGAGGTAACAACCTTAACTCTAAAAGTAAAGACAATGATATACTTTTAAAATATTGTAATACTTGTTGTTCCCACAACATTGTATGGGTTATAATTGTTATCAACTAGATTTAAGTATGCGTGCAAAAGTGGCTCATTCAAGCATTCAAGGGATGAGTTTTCAATAGAAAGAAAAGAGCAAGAAAAATGACTTAAGAAGAAGGATAATGCTGAATTTTGCATGGAATAGTAATATGAAGCCATATAGAGGGGCAAGAAAGGAAATTCGCATCAGCTCCAATAAACCCTACTAGGATTTGCATAGAAGGGAGTATATAAACAAGAAGAGCATCCCAACAGCCACATGACCTGCAAGCAAACCAGAAATACACAACCTGCAAGAAGGAAGAGAAGATAGTAGACCTAGTATCCATGAGACCACTTGGAAGAGAAGACAGTAGACCTGGTATTCGTGAGACTACCTAGAAGAGAAGACAACAAACCAGAAGCGTGAGGCAGGTCGAGAGACGTGAACCAAAAAAACCAATAGCGTGAGGCAGGCCAAGACACGTGAAATGGCAAACCAAAAGTGTGAGTGCAAGTTGTGAAACCGTGAGACGGTGAAAGTAGAAGTTGTGTGAAACAACCTAGAGAAGGAATTTGGTGAAGCATTGGAAAGAACTCAACGTATTTCCAGATTTCTATAAGAGAGGTTAGAGAGTGTTGTGGTGGACATCTAAGTAGCACTGAAGCAGCTTATTCAATTCAACAGAGGCAAGACAAACTAGAAGAAGGGTAGACACAGTAAATGACACTTTTTGTATTGTACTTGCTTTATATTTGTAATAGTGAAAGGAATAGAGGATTAAGACATCCATTGTAACTACATTATAAACATCGGGAGTACCACAATGGTATTCTCAAGTATAGTGGATTGTCTTGGTAGATGAAGAGCTGTACCACCGTGGACATATGTCACATTGACGAAACCACGTAAATCTCTTGTGTCCTTACTTTGATTTTTATGTTGTGTTTTGAATTGAGTTGTGAACACAACTAAAGTATCATCAAACCCATAACCTAAAGAAGACCTAATCAAGAGCATCTGATCTGTCTAATAGGCAAGGTGTCTGAAAGGTGACTTTGGGGACTATTGTGATTAGTAGGTAATAATAGATCTACCTTAGTCGAATCTAAGAAAGAGTTCGCTTTTAGGAAGAGGTTAAAGTTGTTCACATACCAGCGTATTGATGAGAGGGAAAGTATTAAAGAAGTAGAATACTTTGGCTTAAGTTATCAAAGTTTAAGGGGCATGATACTGATCCACCCCCCCTCTCAATATCACAAATTAGTAGATCTTAGGGTGCAGTTGGGAACTTCATCTGGTATCAGAGTACAGGTTCACCAGGATAAAGCTTAACAGCTTGGTGTACTAGTTTGAAGAGCTCCAGAAGTTTAAACTTGTTTAGCATATTGAGAAATGGATGTCGGTACCAGCACCAGCACTACTTACAACAAGAAGGTTCCAATCTTCAATGAAACCAACCACCATATGTGGAGAGCGAGAATGCAGGTGGCATTTGCAACTATGGGCATGAACGTGGTGAAATCTGTATAGGGGGGTTTTGAGCCTCTAGAAGAAGATAAAGATCCAACCCCAGAGGAATTAAGACAATTTGAGATAAATGGGAAGGCCTCAAACGTCATCATTTTAGCATTGACAGATGTTGAATATGCTAAAGTTATGGATTACAAATCTGCCAAGGAGATATGGGATAGATTGTAGAAAGTCTATGAAGGTAATGGCTGAATCAAGGCCCATATAAAACAAGTTAAAAGATTGAGGACACAGAAAGTCAAAAGGATGAAATAAGGACTGAACATATTGACTTGAAGAGAAGATTTGAAGAATAGATCAAAATATGTGAAGACCTTACTATGGAGCTTGGCTCAAGGATTTCAACAATTGAAGAAATGGAGATAGAGTTGCTGAGACTTCAGCAACAACTCAAAAAGAGTGAAGAGAACTTGCAGAAGTTTGAAGTGATATGAGAAATAAGCTCTACAAGAGAAAAGAAGAATGAAGAGAAAGTGCAACAATTTGTTGTTGCACTACCTAAAGATAACAAGACTTTGCCACAGAAATTGAAAAAGAAGGTTAGGTCTCAAAAAGAAAAGACTAATCAGCCAATAACAATGAAGGCTGAAAATAAAGAAGATTTGAAGAAGCAACCTAGGGTTGCAAACAAAAATGAAGAAAAGAAAGTCAGCCAACAAAGCGCTATAGCTGAACAGAAGAAGGAGAAGAAGGTGACTGAAATGAAAGTCACACAAGCAAAGAAGCCAACAACCTTACCTACATAGCAAGTAATGAACAAAAGAAGACAAGCTATAATTAGACCCAAAAAAAGGTAGTTTCAAGGTTACTGCCTTTATTGTGAAGTTTGGGGTCATAAGGCAAGTAAATGCTGGTGGAGAAGGCCAATATATGTCTCCAACTTAAGAAGATATGATGTTGGATATAGGGGGAGACAATACAAAATTCAGAGGAAAACACCTGTTATGAGTTCTTGCACATACTGTAAAAAGCAAGGACACACTTGGTTTCAAAGAACAAGTTTGCTATATTAGGAGACTCAGAATAGCGTGAAAGGTGTGGGCAGGATGGCCATAATGCCAAGAGATGCATGACACTTCTCCCTGAGCAAAAGAAGGCACTCAATGGCACAGTGAGAGCAATTGGTACAGTCAAACTTGAGAAAAAGGAGAAAGCTATCATCAAGCCAGTTCAAAAAAAGGAATATAAAGCTAAAAGGGAGGTGGCTAATATAGCTGAAATTACACTAAAGGCTAACTACAAGGATAAGTAATGGATCCTTGATAGTGGGTGCACTTCACACATGATAGGAGACAATAGTGAATTGTCAAAACTGAATAAGTCAAGAGAAGGCAGAGTCAAGTTTGGCAATGACGATTCACTTAACACCAGTGGTCAAGGGTTAGTAAATATTGGAAAAGGAAAGCTGAAAGATGTTCTGCACATTGAAGGACTTAGATATAATGTAGCATCTATCAACCAACTATGCAATGAAGACCATAATGTGATATTCACAAAAACAGGTTGCCAAGTAAAGAGTAAGAAGGCAATATTGTTGCAATCGGGAGGAGAATAGCTAGAAATTTATATGTGATTGATGAGGACAAGACAAACAACTGTTTACTTACAAAAGAAGAAGAAAATCAACTCTAGCATAGGAGGCTAGGACACTTAACATAGAAGAACATGAGGAAGTTGACCACTACTCATGCAATTAGAGACATTCCAAACCTCAAGAGAGAAAGGGAGTATGTCTGCTCAGCATGCTCTAAAGGAAAATAGGTCTAAAAGCAGTATAAGACCAAAGAGGTTAGTTCTGAAGTAGTGCTTGACATTGTACATACTGATTTGTGTGGGCCGATGAGAACAAAAGGGTTGAATGGTGAGAGGTACTAAATCCAATGGCGACAATGGATTAAAACCATAAACAAGCTCAAAAGGAGAATAACCTGTAGCACTATGAACAACAGGATTATAGGCAAACTCCACAAAAGTCAAACATTCTTCCCAAGTTCTAGAGTTCTTACCAATAACGACATGCATCAATGCACCCAGAGTTCGATTTACTACCTAAGTTTGTCCATCAGTTTGTGGATGGCAAGTTGTAGAAAACAACAACTTTGTTCCAAGCTTACCCCGCAATGTTTTCCAAAAATGGCTCAAAAATTTTGTATCATGGTCTGACACAATATTCTTCGGCACTCTATGTAAGCGAACAATCTCTTTAAAAAATAAGTCTGCAATGTGTGTGGCATCATCCGTTTTGGTGCAAGCAATGAAATGCGCTATCTTTGAGAACCTGTCGACTACAACAAAAATACAATCTCAGCCCTTCTTGGACCTAGGTAACCCAAGAATAAAATACATAGAAATGTTGGTCCAAAGTTCAAAGGGAATTTCTAAGGGCATATACTTACCATAGGGCAAAACTCCAGACTTAGCTTGTCTACAAGTAATACACTTGACACAAGCCCTTTCAACATCCCTTTTCATATGTGGCCAGAAAAAATATTCATTTAAAACATCAAAAGTCTTTTGAATGCCAAAGTGTCCCATTAAACCACCCCCATAAGCTTCTCCCACAAGTAATGCTCTCAGAGACCCTTATGGAATACAAAGTTTATTTACTTGAAAAAAATACCCCTCATGTCTATAGAACTTACTAAATGTAGCTTTCTGACATACAGCATACACATTACTAAAGTCAGCATCATTAGCATACAATTCAATAATGTGCTCAAACCCCAGCAACTTAACACTCAAAGTGCTAATTAGTGTGTACCTACGTGACAATGCATTAGCAACAACATTTTCCTTACCTGACTTGTATTGAATTACATAAGGAAAATTTTCGATAAATTCAACTCATTTTGCATGTCTCCTATTCAACTTACCTTGCCCCTTTAAGTATTTTAAAGACTCATGATCAGTGTGAATCACAAACTCCTTAGGCCAAAGATAATGCTGCCACGTTTCTAAAGTCCTGACCCAATGATTATAAACAACCAAGAACCAGAACTATAAGATTCAGATGCCACTTTGATACGAACTCCGTTTATATGTAAACGGAACCCAACACCAATGTTGGTATAGGATCGTTCTAACAAAGGTTAAGGGGTTTTGAGTTCTGACCCAATGATTATAAACAACCAAGAACCAGAACTATAAGATTCAGACGCCACTCCTAGCAACAACAATGTTGAAGAAGATAAGTCTAGGGAACCAACACACGCAAGTATGAAAGTTCAGAATTAGTTCTCAAAGAACCAGAGAAAATTGCTCATACACTCATGAAAACGGGTCTGCCTCTCCCAGCCACCCATTTTGCCCTTTTTATATGCTAACTCCCAGAAACCCTAACTAATAAGCTGGTCTTAATAAGGGAATTCGTCCAACCCACTAAATAAGCTGGACTTTATCAGGAATTTCATCTAACCCATTAAATAAGCTGGGCTTAATAAGGAATTTCGTCCAGCCCACTAACTAATAATAAAAACACATGAAAATAACCTACTTAAACGCCCAATCATGGGCTCTCAAATCCAACTTCCTTCCCAAGGCCATGGTTCGCAAATTCCTCCACAGATGACACATTCGCAAGCTCTGGTCAAGACTTCATCCTCCTTAACTCGTACTTGGCAACCTCCTGATAGTAAATGTCGCACAATAGGTTGTTGAGAGCTTCCTTTACTTTCTTTGACCTTGCCCTTGTCATTGGTCCTCCAAGGTTTTGCAATGCATCTACTCCCTTGTCGATTTGAGTTGGTACAATATGGTTTCGATCATTCCCACTCTCCTCGAAATGATTTGTCCTCAAATCAGCATCTACATCATCAAAGAGAAAAGGAGAAAGGTGAGAAACATTAAATGTTGCACTCACACTATACTCACCTGGCAAGTCAAGTTTATATGCATTATCGTTGACTCTTGCCACCACTTGAAAAGGACCATCTCCTCTTGGTTGCAACTTTGATTTCCTTTGCTTAGGAAATCTATCCTTCCACAAATGTACCCAAACCCAATCACCAGGTTCAAAAGTGATATGCTTGCGACCTTTGTTGGCTTGTGTTTCATATTGTTTAGTTCTTCTCTCAATGTTAAGCCTAGCTTTCTCATGAAGTTGCCTAACCACTTCCACCTTCTTTTTCCTATCTAAATTAACCCTGTCCTGTATAGGCAATGGTGCTAAATCCAAAGGGGACAATGGATTAAAACCATAAACAAACTCGAAAGGAGAATAACCTGTAGTACTGTGAACAACACGATTATAGGCAAACTCCACAAAAGGCAAACATTCTTCCCAGGTTCTAGTGTTCTTACCAATAATGGCACGCAACAATGTACCAAGAGTTTGATTTACTACCTTAGTTTGTCCATCAGTTTGTGGATGGCAAGTTGTGGAAAACAACAACTTTGTTCCAAGCTTACCCCACAATGTTTTCCAAAAATGGCTCAAAAATTTTGCATCAGAGTCTGACACAATACTCGTGGGCACTCCATTTAGACAAACAATCTTTTTAAAGAATAAGTTTGCAATGTGTGTGGCATCATCTGTGTTGGTGCAAGCAATAAAATGCGCCATCTTTGAGAACCTGTCAACTACAACAAGAATACAATCTCGGCCCTTCTTGGACCTAGGTAACCCAAGAATAAAATCCATAGAAATGTCAGTCCAAGGTTCACAGGGAATTTCTAAGGGCATATACTTACCATGGGGCAAAACTCTAGACTTAGCTTGTCTACAGGTAATACACTTCACACAGGCCCTTTCAACATCCCTATTCATATGTGGCCAAAAAAAATGATCATTTAAAACATCAAAAGTCTTCCGAATGCCAAAGTGGCCCATTAAACCACCCCCATGAGCTTCTCTCACAAGTAATGCTCTCAGAGACCCTTGAGAAATACAAAGCTTATCTACTCGAAACAAATACCCCTCATGTCTATAGAACCTACCAAATGCAGCTTTCTCACATGCAGCATATACGTTACTAAAGTCAGCATCATTAGCATACAATTCAATAATGTGCTCAAACCCCAGCAACTTAACACTCAAAGTGCTAATCAGTGTGTACCTACGTGACAATGCATTAGCAACAACATTTTCCTTACCTGACTTGTATTGAATTACATAAGGAAAATTTTCGATAAATTCAACTCATTTTGCATGTCTCCTATTCAACTTACCTTGCCCCTTTAAGTATTTTAAAGACTCATGATCAGTGTGAATCACAAACTCCTTAGGCCAAAGATAATGCTGCCACGTTTCTAAAGTCCTAACAAGTGCATACATTTCTTTATCATAAGTTGGATAATTCAATGTTGCCCCACTCAACTTCTCACTAAAGAATGCAATAGGTCGTTTCTCTTGCATGAGAACTCCCCCAATCCCAATGCCTGATGCATCACATTCAATTTCAAAGATCTTAGAAAAATTAGGCAAAGCTAGAAGTGGTGCCTTACACAACTTAGACTTAAGTAAATCAAAGGCATCTAGTTGTTCTTTACTCCATTTGAAACCCACACTCTTTTTGACAACCTCAATCAATGGTGCAGCTATGGTACTAAAATCCTTAATGAACCTCCTATAAAAGCTAGCCAAACCATGGAAACTCCTCACATTACTCACACTCTTAGGTGTAGGCCATTCTTGACTTGCCTTAATCTTCTCTTTACCAACCTCTATGCCATAAGCAGACACAACATAACCCAAAAAAATGACATGATCCTTGTAAAAGTCGCATTTCTTCATATTGGCATACAATTTCTCATTCCTCAAAACATCAAGCACACAATGCAAATGTTCAACATGCTCTTCCAAATTCCTACTGTATACTAATATGTCATCAAAATAAGCCACAACAAACTTTCCTAAGAAAGGCCTCAAAATATGATTCATTAATCTCATAAAAGTACTTGGTGCATTAGTCAAACCAAACGGCATAACTAACCATTCATACAAACCATGCTTGGTTTTGAATGCAGTTTTCCATTCATCTCCTTCCCTCATCCTAATTTGATGATATCCACTCTTAAGGTCAATTTTAGAGAAGTAACACGCACCATGTAATTCATCTAACATATCATCAAGCCTAGGCATAGGATGTCGATACTTAACTGTTATTTTGTTGATAGCTTTACAATCGACACACATCCTCCAAGTTCCATCTTTCTTTGGCACAAGCAACACGGGCACTGCACATGGACTCATGCTCTCCTTTACATGTCCCTTCTTCATTAACTCTTCAACTTGCCTTTGAAGCTCCTTTGTCTCCTCAGGATTACTTCTATATGCTGGCTCATTGGGAATGGGAGCTCCAGGAATAAGATCAATGTGATGTTCAATCCCTCTCCTTGGTGGCAAACCATCTGGGATCTCCTGAGGGAACACATCATTATAATCCTGCAACAAAGATGAAATAGCACTAGGCAAAGATGAATCAAGGTTAGTGTTAGAGAAATAAGAATCCTTGTAAAGGATTAAGATCATTTGTTGCCTAGCTTGGAAGGCAACCCTAACATCTGCTCCTTTTGCAAACACACTTACTTGTTTTCTTTCATCTTCACTCTTACGAACCTGACCACTCTCGTACTCAACTCTCTCAAATGCATTTATCTTCTTTTTCTCTCCTGCACTTTCTTTTCACTCAACTCTCTCTTTCTTTTCGCTCCTCCTCTTTTGCTCACTTTCATAAAGTCTCACTTGGTCTTCAAACACCTGTTTTGGAGTCAATGGTGCCAGTGTAAATGGTCTTCCATCCATGGTGAATCAATAGTGGTTCTTGTAACCATCATGCAAAGCTTTTCTGTCATATTGCCAAGGATGGCCCAATAACAAATGTCCGGTCTACATTGGTACAACATCACAAGACAATTCGTCCTTATATCTGCCAATGGAAAATGGAACCACAACTTGTTTAGTCACTTTTACCACTCCACTGTCATTCAACCATTGCAAATTATATGGCCTAGGATGTTTGGTTGTAGGCAAGTTGAATTTTTCCACCAACTCTATACTTGCTACATTAGTGCAACTACCTCCATCGATTATCAAGCAACAAAGTCTATCTTAAACTAAACATCGAGTATGGAAAATATTTTCCTACTGAATCTCAGCATCATTCTCCTCCTTAACCTACACACTAAGTGCTCTCCTTGCTACTAAAAGCCTTCCACCATGCCCCAGATACTCTATCCCTTCATTAATATCACTAGCATCCTCTAATGGCGGCATTTGGTCTTCATCACTAGCATCACTGCCAGACACATAATCACCATTCTCCTTAAGGTACATTGTTCTCTTGTTATGACAATGTGAAGCCACATGACCCCTACCCAGACATCTAAAGCATTTGATGTCTCTAGTTTCTCCTTGGGTGCCCTTAAGTTTTTCTTCAAATTTGCCCCTTTCCAGGCTGCCCCCACTAGTCTGGGGTCTATGTGAATTGCCTTTTTGCATAGAAGTCATCTTCTCTTCCTTCTTCTCCCAGTTTGGCTCCCAAAAAGATGAACCTAAGTTCTACTTATGACTAGAAGTGCTCCTTCCCTTAAGTTGCCTCTCAACTTTCATGGCAATGTGTACCATGTCTTCAAGCTCTACATAGTGTTGCAGCTCTACTACATCAACTATGCTCCTATTCAACCCTTGGAGGAACCTAGCCATGGTTCCCTCCCTATCCTCAACTACATTTGCCCTAACCATAGCAATTTCCATCTCCTTATGATACTCTTCCACACTCTTGGAACCTTGTGTAAGGCTCTACAACTTGTTATACAAATCCCTATAATAAGAGCTGAGAATAAATCTCCTTCTCATCATAGTCTTTAACTCATTCCAAGTTTCTATGGTTGTCTCAAAATTCCTTCTCCTTGTGGTAACTTGCTGGTCCCACCATACTACAGCATAATCAGTGAACTCTGCCACAGCTAACTTCACCTTCTTCTCCTCAAAGAAGTTGTGGCACTCATATATTAATTCTACCCTTCGTTCCCAATCCAAATAGACATCAAGGTCAGCTTTTCCTTGGAAAGAAGGTATTTTCATTTTAATACTACTAAGATTTTTGTCTACTCGTTCCTCCCCTCTATTTCTATTATCCCAACCTCCATTGTACCTATCACAAACATTTCCATTGCCTCTTGCTACTCTACCATTCCAATTACCATGTCCTCCTCTAAAACCACCTCTGAAGTTTCTACTAGCATTGTCACCGTCATCATAATAATCATCACCATCTTCACCAATGTTATGTTTAAATTGCTCCTTTTTGACCCTCCCAACTGGCCTCTTAGAATTGACACTTGATTCCCCTTCTATTTGATCCATCTTATCTCAAACTTCCCAAAGCGCTTGGTCAATCCTATCAAACTTCTGTTCTAAGGATTTCATAAGCAATTTGAAATCAGGAACAACTACTTCCTCCTCTCCATGTGGGAAACTGCCTTCTTTAGACATCGTAACTGCAAGATTGTTAGTAAATAAAGACTATGCCTCACAAAACTCACTCCCATGTGTGTTTGCTCTCCACTCAATTACAGTAGTCCTTAACTCTTGTGTTTCACACAATAAATTGCAAAACTCTAAGAGCTCTTTCAGTAGTCCCAAGCAAACTAAATTTAGAACAAACAAAACTTGAATATATCAATCCTAGACCTACCTCTTCAGAGAAGTGACAGGACCAAGAAGATGGGCAATAAAGCAAACAGAATGACAAGAAATTCAAAGATATCAGCAGTGCAATTGGACAACAATCAATTATCAAATATAATTGAGTAAAGGACCAATTGAGCAATGAACCCTCTTTTTTTTTTCAGTTAACTAATGGGTATTTCTATGGATGGAACAAATATCATAAAAGAAACCCACAAAATACATGATTTTGTTTCTTTTTTTTTTTGCATTTTTCTTTTTTTTTCTCTATTTGATTATTCAACCAACATCGAAGAATAGACGAAAGATATGATAACAACAATATAACTAACCTGAGTTAGAGCCAAGGCTCTGATACCAAATGATACGAACTCCGTTTATATGTAAACAGAACCCAACACCAATGTTGGTATAGGATCATTCTAACAAAGGTTAAGGGGTTTTGAGTTCTGACCCAATGATTATAAACAACCAAGAACCAGAACTATAAGATTCAGACGCCACTCCTAGCAACAACAATGTTGAAGAAGATAAGTCTAGGGAACCAACACACACAAGTATGAAAGTTTAGAATTAGTTCTCAAAGAACCAGATAAAATAGCTCATACACTCATGAAAATGGGTTTGCCTCTCCCAGCCACCCTTTTGCCCTTTTTATATGCTAACTCCCAG
>CM034058.1:4096281-4257937 GCA_019804595.1 Bruguiera parviflora
TTTTATATGCTAACTCCTAGAAACCCTAACTAATAAGCTGGTCTTAATAAGGGAATTTGTCCAACCCACTAAATAAGTTGGACTTAATAAGGAATTTCATCCAACCCACTCAATAAGCTGGGCTTAATAAGGAATTTCGTCCAACCCACTAAATAATAATAAAAACACTTGAAAATAACCCACTTAAAGGCCCAATCATAGGCTCTCAAATCCAGCTTCCTTCCCAAGGCCATGGTTCGCAAATTCCTCCACAGATGACACATTCGCCAGCTCTGGTGAAGACTCCATCCTCCTTAACTCGTACTTGGCAACTTTTTGGTAGTAAATGTCGCACAATAGGTTGTTGAGAGCTTCCTTTATTTTCTTTGACCTTGCCCTTGTCATTGGTCCTCCAAGGTTTTGCAAAGTATCTATTCCCTTGTCGATTTGAGTTTGTACAATATGGTTTCCATCATTCCCGCTCTCCTCAAAATGATTTGTCCTTCAATCAGCATCTACATCATCAAAAAGAAAAGGAGAAAGGTCAGAAACATTAAATGTTGCACTCATATTGTACTCACCTAACAAGTCAAGTTTATATGCATTATCGTTGACTCTAGCCACCACTTGAAAAGGACCATCTCCCCTTGGTTGCAACTTTGATTTCCTTTGCTTAGGAAATCTATCCTTCCGCAAATGTACCCAAACCCAATCACCAGGTTCAAAAGTGATATGCTTGCGACCTTTGTTGGCTTGTGTTTCATATTGTTTGGTTCTTCTCTCAATGTTAAGCCTAGCTTTCTCATGAAGTTTCCTAACCACTTCTGCCTTCTTTTTCCCATCTAAATTAACCCTGTCCTATATAGGCAATTGATGGAAACCATATTGTACCAACTCAAATCGACAAGTGAGTAGATACTTTGTAAAACCTTAGAGGACCAATGACAAGGGCAAGGTCAAAGAAAATAAAGGACGCTCTCAACAACCTATTGTGTGACATTTACTATTAGGAAGTTGCCAAGCACGAGTTAAGGAGGATGGAGTCTTCACCAAGGCTTGCGAATGTGTCATCTGTGGAGGAATTTGCGAACCATGGCCTTAGGAAGGAAGTTGGATTTAAGAGCCCATAATCAGGCCTTTAAGTAGGTTATTTTCATGTGTTTTTATTATTATTTAGTGGGCTGGACGAAATTCCTTATTAAGCCCAGCTTATTTAGTGGGTTAGATGAAATTCCTTATTAAGTCTAGCTTATTTAGTGGGTTGGACGAATTCCCTTATTAAGACCAGCTTATTAGGTAGGGCTTTTGGGAGTTAGCATATAAAAAGGCAAAAAGGGTGGCTGGGAGAGAGAGACCCATTTTTATGAGTATATGAGCTATTTTCTCTAGTTCTTTGAGAACTAATTCTGAACTTTCATACTTGCGTGTGTTGGTTCACTAGACTTATCTTTTTCAACATTGTTGTTGCTAGGAGTGGCGTCTGAATCTTATAGTTCTGGTTCTTGGTTGTTTATAATCATTGGGTCAGAACTCCAAATCCCTTAACCTGTGTTAGAACGATCCTATACCAACATTGGTGTTGGGTTCCGTTTACATATAAACGGAGTTCGTATCAGCAATGGTACTAAATCCAAAGGTGACAATGGATTAAAACCATAAACAAGCTCGAAAGGTGAATAACCTGTAGCGCTATGAACAACATGATTATAGGCAAACTCCACAAAAGGCAAATATTCTTCCCAGGTTCTAGAGTTCTTACCAATAAGGACACACAACAATGTACCAAGAGTTTGATTTACTACCTCAGTTTTTCCATTAGTTTGTGGATGACAAGTTGTAGAAAACAACAACTTTGTTCCAAGCTTACCCCACAATGTTTTCCAAAAATGGCTCAAAAATTTTGCATCATGGTCTGACATAATACTCTTCAGCTCTCCATGTGGGTGACCAATCTCTTTAAAAAATAAGTTTGTTATTTTGTTGATAGCTCTACAATCGGCACACATCCTCCAAGTTCCATCTTTCTTTGGCATAAGCAACACGGGCACTGCACATGGACTCATGCTCTCCTTTACATCTCCCTTCTTCATCAACTCATTAACTTGCCTTTGAAGCTCCTTTGTCTCCTCAGGATTACTTCTATATGCTGGCTCATTGGGAATGGGAGCTCCAGGAATAAGATCAATGTGATGTTCAATCCCTCTCCTTGGTGGCAAACCATCTGGGATCTCCTGAGGAAACACATCATTATAATCCTGCAACAAAGATGAAATAGCACTAGGCAAAGATGAATCAAGGTTAGTGTTAGAGAAATAAGAATCCTTGTAAAGGATTAAGATCATTTGTTGCCTAGCTTGGAAGGCAACCCTAACATCTGCTCCTTTTGCAAACACACTCACTTGTTTTCTTTCATCTTCACTCTTGTGATCCTAACCACTCTTGTACTTAGCACTCTCAAATGTATTTATCTTCTTTTTCCCTCTTACACTTTCTTTTCTCTCAACTCTCTCTTTCTTTTCACTCCTCCTCTTTTGCTCACTTTCATAAAGTCTCATTTGGTCTTCATACATCTAGTCAATGGTGCCAGTGTAAATGGTCTTCCATCCATGGTGAATCAATAGCGGTTCTTGTAACCATCATGCAAAACTTTTCTGTCAAATTGCCAAGGACAGCCCAATAACAAATGCCCGGTCTGTATAGGTATAACATCACAAAACAATTCGTCCTTATATCTACCAATGGAAAATGGAACCATAACTTGTTTAGTCACTTTTACCACTCCACTATCATTCAACCATTGCAAATTATATGTCCTAGGATGTTTGGTTGTAGGCAAGTTCAATTTTTCCACCAACTCTATACTTGCTACATTAGTGCAACTACCTCCTTCGATGATCAAGCAATAGATTCTATCTTGAACTAAACATCGAGTATGGAAAATATTTCCCAGATGAATCTTAGCATCATTCTCCTCCTTAACCTGCGCACTAAGGGCTCTCCTTGCTATTAAAAGCCTTCCACCATGCTTCGGATACTCTATCCCTTCATCAACATCACTAACATCCTCTAATGGCAGCATTCGGTCTTCATCACCAGCTTCACTACTAGACACATAGTCACCAGTCTCCTTAAGGTACATGGTTCTCTTGTTAGGACATTGTGAAGCCACATGACCCCTACCCAGACATCTAAAGCATTTGATGACTTTAGTTTTTCCTTGGGTGCCCTCAAGTTTTTCTTCAAATTTGCCCCTCTCTAGGCTGCCCCCACTACTCTTGGGTTTAGGTGAATTGCCTTTTTGCATAGAAGTCATCTTCTCTTCCTTCTTCCCCCAGTTCGGCTTCCAAAAAAATGAACCTAAGTTCTGCTTATGACCAAAAGTGCTCCTTCCCTTAAGTTGCCTCTCAACTTTCATGGTAATGTGTACCATGTCTTCAAGCTCTACATAGTGTTGCAGCTCTACCACATTAGTAATGCTCCTATTCAACCCTTGGGGGAACCTAGCCATAGTTGCCTCCCTATCCTCCACTACATTTTCCCTAACCATAGCAATTTCCATCTCCTTATGATACTCTTCCACACTCTTGGAACCTTGTGTAAGGCTTTGCAACTCGTTATACAAATTCCTATAATAAGAGTTGGGAACAAATCTCCTTCTCATCACACTCTTTAACTCATTCCAAGTTTCTATGGTTCTCTCAAAATACCTTCTCCTAGTGGTAACTTGTTGGTCCCACCATACTACAGTATAATCAGTGAACTCTGCCATAGCTAACTTCACCTTCTTCTCCTTAGAGAAGTTGTGGCACTCATATATTAATTCTACCCTTCGTTCCCAATCCAAATAGACATCAGGGTCAGCCTTCCCTTGAAAAGAAGGTATTTTCATTTTAATCCTACTAAGATTTTTTTCTACTCCTTCCTCCCCTTTATTTCTATTATCCCAACCTCCATTGTACCTATCATAAACATTTCCATTACCTCTTGCTCCTCTACCATTCCTATTACCACATCCTCCTCTAAAACCACCTCTGAAGTTTCTACTAACATTATCACTGTCATCATAATAATCATCACCAACTTCACCAAAGTCATGTTCAAATTGCTCCTTCATGACCCTCCCAGCTGGCCTTTTAGGAGTAACACTTGATTCCCCTTCTATTTGATCCATCCTGTCTCGAACTTCCTAAAGTGCTTGGTTAATCCTATCAAACATCTGTTCTAAGGATTTCATAAGCAATTTGAAATCTGGAACAACTACTTCCTTCTCTCCATATGGGAAACTGCCTTCTTTAGCATTAGACATCGTACATGCAAGATTGTTAGTAAATAAAGAATATGCCTCACAAAACTCTCTCCCTTGCATGTTTGCTCTCCACTTAACTATAGTAGTCCTTAACGCTTGTGTTTCACACAATAAATTGTAAAACTCTAAGAGCTCTTTTAGTAGTCCCAAGCAAACTAAATTCAGAACAAACAAAACTTGAATATGTCAATCCTAGACCTACCTCTTTAGAGAAGTGACATGACCAAGAAGATGGGCAATAAAGCAAACAGAATAACAAGAAATTCAATGATATAAGCAGTGCAATTGGACAACAATCAATTATCAAATATAATTGAGTAAATGACCAATTGAGCAATGAACCCATTTTTTTTTCTTTGATTAACTAACTGGTAATTCTGTGGATGGAACAAATATCAGACTAGAAACTCACGAAATACATGATTTTGTTTCTATTTTTTTTTTTTGCATTTTTCTTTTTTTCTCTTTTTGATTATTCAACCAACAACAAGGAATATATGAAAGATATGATAACAACAATATAACTAACCTGAGTTAGAGCCAAGGCTTTGATACCAAATGATACGAACTCCATTTATATGTAAAGGGAACCCAACACCAATGTTGGTATAGGATCGTTCTAACACAGGTTAAGGGATTTGGAGTTCTGACCCAATGATTATAAACAACTAAGAACCAGAACTATAAGATTTAGCCACCACTCCTAACAACAACAACATTGAAGAAGATAAGTCTAGTGAACCAACACACGCAAGTATGAAAGTTCAGAATTAGTTCTCAAAGAACCAGAGAAAATAGCTCATATACTCATGAAAACGGGTCTGCCTCTCCCAGCCACCCTTTTTGCCCTTTTGATATGCTAACTCCCAAAAACCCTAACTAATAAGCTAGGCTTAATAAGGAAATTCGTCCAACCCACTAAATAAGCTGGGCTTAATAAGGAATTTCATCCAACCCACTAAATAAGCTGGGCTTAATAAGGAATTTCGTCCAACCCACTAAATAATGCTAAAAACCCATGAAAATAACCCACTTAACGGCCCAATCATAGGCTCTCAAATCCAACTTCCTTCCCAAGGCCATGGTTCGCAAATTCCTCCATAGATGACACATTCGTAAGCCCTGGTGAAGACTCCATCCTCCTTAACTCGTACTCGGCAACTTCTTGATAGTAAATGTCGCACAACAAGTTGTTAAGAGTTTCCTTTATTTTCTTTGACCTTGCCCTTGTCATTGGTCCTCCAAGGTTTTGCAAAGTATCTATTCCCTTATTGATTTGTGTTGGTACAATATGGTTTCGATGTTGAAATGGCAAGAACTCTACTATTGGAATCCAAGGTTCACATAAGATTTTGGATAGAAGTAACATTTATAGTTGTGCACCTATTGAATAGAGTTTTATTGAGGCCTAATACTGATAAGACTCCATAAAAGCTATGGAGTGGGAAGAAGACAACAGACAAGTATTTTAAAATCTTTGGCAGCCTATGTTTTGTGAAGAACATTGAGCAGAATTGGGGAAAATTCCATGCTAGGTCAGATGAAGGCATCTTTGTGGGATACTCAGCAAAGACAAAAGGTTACAAAGTTTTTCTGCATAAATTGGGAAAAATGGTCACTTCTAGTGATGTGAGAATAGTTGAAAACTTGAAAATAATGCATAATGGAGAAGCTGAGGATAGTGAAGAAGATGACTTCAAGATAGATGAAGAATTTGACCAACATGAGAAAGAGGGAAAAGAAGTAAGTTCAGATTCAGAGAAGAGTGAGTCTAGAGATGAAGAAGGAGATTCTTTTGTAACTAAGACTATGCAAGAGAGAAAGACAAAGAAGACATGGACTAGTGCTCATCAAGGAAATCAGATAATAGGTGACCCATCAGTAGGAGTTACAACAAGAAGAAGAATTGTCAGAGCTACTAATTTACTCTCATAAGTTAAACCTAAATCTATTGAAGAGGCTGCACAAGACAAAGCCTGTGTGAAAGCTATCCATAAGAAGCTGGATCAAATTGAGAAGAATGAAAGATGGGAGCTAGTTCCAAGGCCTACTAACAAGAATGTCATAAGAACAAAATGAGTGTTTAAAAATAAGCACAATGAAGATGGAAAGGTGGTGAGGAACAAGGCTAGATTGGTCTGCAAAGGCTACACTTAAATAGAAGGAGTAGATGTTAATGAAACTTTTGTACCAGTAGCAAGGTTGGAAACTATCAGAATGTTCTTAGCTTGGGCAACATATAAGAGGTATAAAGTTTACCAGATGGATGTGAAATCAGCCTTTTTGAATGGGCTCCTGAAAGAAGAAGTGTATATTGAACAACTCAATGGAGTACAAATCAGTGAGGATGAGACACACGTGTACAAGCTAAAGAAAGCCTTGTATAGCCTTAAACAAGCCCCAAGAGTATGGTACAGCAGGTTGGACGTATATTTGAGAAGGTTGAACTTCAGAAGAGGAACAGTTGATAATAACCTATATATGTTCAACTCAGAGAAAGGCCAACTGATAACCATAGTATATGAAGATGACATCATTTTTGGAGGGTATCACTCTAAGCTTGGCCAAAAATCTGTACAAAAAATGAGTGAGGAATTTAAGATGTCATTGATTGGAGAAATGACTTACTTTCTTGTATTATAGATAAAACAGTGTGAAGAAAGTATTTTCATTTCTCAGACAAAACATGCCAAAAAGATGTTGAAAAAGTTTGGCATGGAGGATAGCAGACCTATCAGTACCCCTATGCTAGTAGGTTGCAAGTTAACAAAAGATCATGAAGGAAAGAGTACAAGCCCTAAGAATACAAGAAGATGATAAGGAGCCTTCTGTGTTGGTAGTGAAAAGAATCCTAAGGTACCTTAGGATTTGTGGCATCCTATCATGGCATCGCTAAGGTACCCTTAGCATCGTTAATAGATTTCAAGCTGATCCTAAGGAATCTCATGTGTTGGTAGTGAAAAGAATCCTAAGGTACCTTAAAGGGACACTGGAAATGGATTTGTGGCATCCTGTCGTGGATTTTGTAAAACTACAAGCATACACTGATGCAGACTAGGCAGGAAGTATAGATGATAGAAAATCAACCAGTGGCTGCAATTTCTACTTAGGTTTGAAGTGTGTTGCATGGCTAAGTAGAAAGCAAAACAATGTTGCTTTGAGCACAGCGGAGGCTGAGTATATGGCTGCTTGTGCGGCATGTACTCAAGTGATATGGATGCAAAGACAATTGGCCGATTTGGGTGTTGGAGTGAAGTTACCAATGAGTGTACTTTGTGATAATCAAAGTGCAATTGATCTCAGTAAGAATCTAGTTCAACATTTAAGGAGCAAGCATATTGACATCTAGTATCACTTTATCAAGGATCAAGTGGAAAGAGGGCACAATTCAGTTGGAGTATGTCGGCATTAATGATCAAATCTCAGATATTCTAGCTAAACTTCTGTCCATAGAGCTGTTTGAAAAGCACAGAATGAGTCTGCCTATGCAAATGCCTCCTCAAGCCTAATGTTCAGGTGAATCCTTCATCTCTACTTTGCAGGTTTTTTCAATTTGTAATTGGTTGGCAAAGGGGGAGAGAAGCAATAGTGCAGGGGAAGCTATTAAGGAAGGGAGAGTGCATATTTAGGGGGAATTGTAATTCATCTTCTTCTAGATTATTACTCTAAGAAGATTATGAAAGATTGCTGCATGATGGTTTTTGTTCTGAGTGTTGCCAACAATTACAAAGGGGGAGATTGTTGTTCCCACATCCTTGTATGGGTTGTAAATGTTGTCAACCAAATTTAAGTGTGCAAGCAGAAATGGCTCATTCAAGCATTCAAGGGATGAGTTTTCAATAGAAGGAAAAGAGCAAGAAAAATGAATTAAGAACGAGGATAATGCTGAATTTTGCATAGAACAATAATATGAAGGCATATGGAGGGGCAAGAAAGGAAATTTGTCGTAGCTTCAATAAACCTTACTAGGGTTTGCATAGAAGGGAGTATATAAACAATAAGAGCATCCCAGTAGTCATATGACCTGCAAGAAAGCCAGAAACGCACAACCTGCAAGAGGAGAAATAAGAAACAGACTTGGTATCTATGAGACCACTCGGAAGAAAAGACAGCAGACCTGGTATCCATGAGACCACTTGGAAGAGAAGACAACAAACCTAGTATTTGTGAGACCACCCGGAAGAGAAGACAGTGGACCAAAAGCGTGAGGCAGGCAGAGAGACATGAACCAGAAAAACCAATAGCGTGAGGCAGGCCAAGAGAGGTGAAATGGCAAACCAAAAGCGTTTGTGCAAGCTATGAAACTGTGAGATGGTGAAAGCAAGAGTTGTGCGAAACAACCTAGAGAAGGAATTCGGTGAAGCATTGGAAAGAACTCAATGTATTTCCAAATTTCTTCAAGAGAGGTTAGAGAGTGTTGTGGTGGACTTGTAAGTGGCAGTGGAGCAGCCTATTCAATTCAACAGAGGCAAGACAAGCTAGAAGAAGGGTAGACACAATAAGTGACACTTTTTGTATTGTACTTGCTTTGTATTTACAATAGTAAAAGGAACAGAGGATTAAGACATCCATTGTAACTACATTGTGAACATCAAGTGTACCACACTGGTATTCTCAAGTATAATGGATTGTCTTGGTAGAGGAAGAGTCTTTAGCACCATGGATGTATGTCACAATGATAGAACCACATAAATCTCTTGTGTCCTTACTTTGATTTACATGCTGCGTTTTGAATTGAGTTGTGAATGCATCTAAAGTATCATCAAACCCATAACCTAAAGAAGACCTAATCAAGAACATCTGATCTGTCTAATAGGCAAGGTGTCTGAAAGGTGACTTTGGGGACTATTGTGATTAGTAGGTAAGAATAGATCTACCTTAGTTGAATCTGAAAAAGAGTTTGCTTTTAAAAAGACATTGAAGTTGTTCACATACCTGCATATTGACAAGAGCGAAAGTATTAAAGAAGTATAATACTTTGGCTTAAGTTATCAAAGTTTTAAGGGGTGTGATACTGATTCACCCCTCCTCTTAGTATCACAAACTAGTAGATTCTAGGGTGAAGTTAGGAACTTCAATTTCTCTTTATTTCTGTAAGTACTCTCTTCTTACCTTTATTATTTTCTCTTCATTACTGTGTCTTTATACTTGTTCTATATATCTCTATGTGCAACTTTATGCTGCCAAGAAAGGAATGGGTTGATTGAGGATATCCTAACCAATCAAGTAACAAATGGTGTGAATTCAAGCTTAAAAAAGGACTATGCCTTCATTAATATGATTGAAGTGCTTAGTAGGGCAGGGTTGAATAATAAAATCCACTCATATATAGGATTTTGTTATAAAGTTATAGTTTGTTTTAAAATGGAAGTTTATAATCAAATAGGAGTGTCACTATATTTTAAAAGTTTATCATTATCTTTACTTTTAGGCTTAGGATTGTTACCTTAACCAATAAGTAGACTTGATTTCATAGTTAAAAGATATAAATTACTAATGAAAAATAAGTGAGAATTTTCTCTTTTGGTTCTTCATTAAACTTGATGTGAAAAACCTCAAAAGACGTGGCTTAAGGACCCAACACATACAAGGAATTAAACAATATCAAAGAAAGCTAAATCAAACTTTAATAACACAAACCCTTGACCTAATATTCAAAAGAACACAAACCTAAGAGCATACAAGGAGAAAACCCTCACTTTTTATTTTTATCCAATCATTTGATCTTCTAGAGTATACAAGGAGGTGCCTATTTTTAGGCTAAGATAACAATCCTAAAAAGGTATAAATTCCTATTTAAGACAAATTCTTATACATAAAACTTTCACTTTTATAACAATCACTTATTTAGGATAAACTCTTATTTATGAGTGAATAATATTACTTAGTCCTAGCCTATTAAGTACTCTAGTCATATTAAAAAGGCCTTAACTTTCTCTTTCCAACTTGAATTCTCACCATTTGTAGTTTGGTTGGCCCAAATGTCCTTAATCAACCCATTTAGTACTTTTTTCATCTTTTTGGCTCTAGCTTGTGTTATGGAACCTTCTGGAAAGTGCAATGGACTTCTTGTATCATTTGAAGCCTTCCACACATCATCTCTAAGATTCTCATCATTCTCTCTCCCCTCAAAAGGATTCATCCTTAAATCATCACCTAGATCAAAAGGAGAAAGATCAGAAACATTAATTGTTGCACTCATATTATACTTACTAAAGGTCCAACATATAAGTATTGTCATTAATTTGTGCTACTACTTATAATAGACCATCTCCTCTACGCTATAGAACCATTCTTTATGCATATGCGTCTAATTCCAATCACCAAGTTCAAACACCACCTTTTTTCGCCCTTTGTTGACATGGGATGCATATTACTTAGTTTGTTTTACAATATGCTGCTACACCTTTTCATGCAATTTCTTCACCATGTCAACCTTGCATTCATCATTTAAGCTAACATACTCATTGACACTAAATCCAAAGGAGTTGAAGGATTAAAACCATATACAATTCTAAATGGAGAGTAACTAATAGCAAAATGAACACTATTATTATATGCAAACTCGATATACAGTAAACAATCTTCCCATATTTTCAAATTCATTCAAATAATAGCATATAAAAGAGTAGAAAGAGTTCAATTAACCATCTTAATTTGCCCATCAATTTATGGATGACGAGTAGTTGAAAACAATAACTTAGTACCTAACTTATCCATAAAGTCTTCCAGAAGTAGCTTAAGAACATTGTATCTTGATCTAAAACAATACTATGTGGCATCCCATGCAAATGTACTATTTCTCTAAAGAATAAGTCAGCCATATTGCTTGCATCGTCAATCTTAGAGCATAGGCCATCTTTGAAAATTTGTCAATAATAACAAATATAGAATCCCTACTCCTTTTACATCACAAAAATCCTAATAGAAAGTCCATAGATAAATCAAACTAGGATGGCTAGGTATAAGTAAAGGGCTATACAAGCCATGAGGTAAAACTCTAGATTCAGCCTATTTACATGATATGCATTTCTCATATACCCTCTTAACATCTTGTTTCATGTGTAGCTAAAAGAAATGTTCAACTAGGACATCTAAGGTTTTCCTAACTTTGAAATGACCCATTAGACCACTTTCATAAGCTTCTCTTATAACCAACTCCTTTAAATAACTTATAGGCATGCATAAACAATTTTCCCTAAAGAAGAAAGCCTTATACCTATAAAACTTCTCACATGCTCCATACACATTAACAAAGTTAAGATCATTCATATAAATCTTTAATATATTAAAATCCTTATAATTTTGCAATAAATGTAGAGGTAAGGACATACCTACAAGATAATGCATCAACTATCACATTTTCCATACCTCATATATATTTAATGGTGTAGGGAAAGGTCTTAATGAATTTGATCCACTTGGCATGTCTTTTGTTCAACTTTCCTTGTCCCTTTAAGTGCTTTAAGGATTCATGATTAGTATGGATGATAAACTCTTAAGGCCAAAGGTAGTGTTGCCATGTCTTCAAAGCCCATACCAATGCATACATCTCTTTATCATAAGTAAGATAATTAAGACTTGCTCCACTTAGTTTTTCTTGCATCAAAACAGCTTTAATTCCAATACCTAAAGCATCACACTCAATCTAGAAAATTTTTGCAAAGTCAAGTAAGACAAGTAAGGGTGCAGTACTTAATTTCTCCTTAATGTAATTAAAAGTCTTGTTTTGATCACTACCCACTTAAAGTCCACATTTTATTTGATAACCTTAGTTAGTGGTGCAACAATGGTGTTATAATCCTCAACAAAGCATCTATAAAAACTAGCTAGACCATGAAAGCTACACACATCACTAACTTAGGTGTAGGCCAATCACAAATTGCACTAATTGTTTTTTTTGTTAACCTCATTACCTTTAGCACTCATAATATAGTCAAGAAATATGATCTAATTAGTACAAAATAAACATTTCTTAAAGTTAGCATATAATTCTTAGAATATAAAACAATTAAAACATAATGTAAATGATTAAGATGCTCTTTTAGGCTTTTGCCATAGACCAAAGTATCATCAAAATACACAACCATAAATTTAACAATGAATGGACACAAAATGTGATTTATTAATCACATAAAAGTGCTTGGTGCATTAGTTAGGCCAAATGGCATAACAAAGCCATTCATACAAACCATACTTAGTTTGGAAAGCTATTTTCCACCCATCTCCTCTGTCATCCTAGTTTGGTGATATCCATTTTTTAAATCAATCTTAAAAAAGAAACATAAACCATGCAATTCATCTAACATGACATCTAACATAGCTATAGGGTGACAATACTTTATAGTGATTTTCTTGATTACTTAACAATTAACACACATCCTCTAAGTCTTATTTTTCTTGGGTACAAGTAGGATAGGAACCGCACAAAGACTCATGCTTTCCCTCACATATCCTTTTGATATAAGTTCCTCAAACTATGTTTAAAGCTCTTTAGTCTCCTTGAGATTACTTCTATATGCTAGCCGGTTTAGGATGAATGCAAGAGAGATAAAATCAATTTGATATTTAATTTCTCTCTTTAGTGGTAATCCAATTAGAACATCCTCAAGAAATATATCTTTAATTCCAACAAAAGAGAAATAATAACATTAAGCAAAGATGGGTCAAACTTCTTTGTGTTAAAATGAGCCTCTTTGTACAAAAGTATGATCATAGACTGTTTGGCATAAAATGCTCTTTTGACATCACTTTCTTTTGCATAGAAACCTTCTATCTTTTTCTCTTTTTGTTATGTCCTCACTTTTTTCTCCCTTTTATTCTATTTTGGTTATCCCTTTCTTTTCAATCTCTCTTTCTATTTATTTTCATTCTTAATCCTTGATCCTTATAAGCTTGTTAATGTGTTAATGGTACAAGAATGACAGGTTTTTCATTCATTACAAATGAATAGTAGTTCTTGAAACCATCAAGTGTAACTCACCTATTAAACTACCGTGGCCTTCATAATAGTATATGGCTCACATGCATTGGTACAACATCACATAAAAGTTCATCATGGTACCTTCCAATAAAAAACAACAAAAGCACTTGCTTATTTACCCTATCCTTGCTACTCATATTCAACCATTGAAGCTTATATAGCCTAAGATGCTTTATAGTTGGTAAATTCAACTTTTCAACCATAATTGTGCTAACTACATTAGTGCAACTTTCACCATCAATAATCATACCACATACCTCATCTTTGATGAGACACCTCGTATAAAAGATGTTATCTCATTGCACCTCATTTTCTTCTTTCACTTACACATTTAATGCTTGTCTTGTGACAAGGGCTACTCCAGTAATTGGATACTCCTCTTCATTACTTTGACCCTCCAATTATGGCATAAAATCATCATCTAACTTGTAGTTTCAATGTCACCATTACCTCTTAAGATCATTGCATGCTTATTTAAACATTAAGATGCAATGTGACCCCTTCCTAAACACTTAAAACATTTAACATTTCTATTCCCACTTGGCTAGGGATCAGAATTACTAGCTTTCTTGCCATAATCGACATTCTTGCTCTTAGATAGCTTGACTTTAGACTTGTAATAAGCCTTTTTGTCCCTTTTACTCCAATTTGGCTTCCAAGATCAGGTAGAACCCAAATTTTGCCTAAACCATATGGAACCTTTTTGATTAAGTTGTCTCTTAACTTTCATTGTCATGTACACCATGTCTTTTAATTCCATATAGTGTTGTAACTTAACACATTAGTTATGTCCTTATTTAGCCCTTGCAAAATTTAATCCATGGTTACCTCGCTATCTTTTTCTACATCTACCCTAATCATAGCAATTTCCATCTTCATGTGGTAGTCCTTTACACTTTTGGTGCCTTGAGTGAGCCCTTGCAACCTTTGGTACAAATCCCTATAATAGTGATTAAGGACAAACCTCCTCCTCATGCTAGCATTCATCTCCTCCCATGTATCAATAGGCCACTCATGATTCCTTCTCCTAGTCAAAATAACTTGATCTCACCAAATAATAGCATAATCAATAAATTTGACAGCAGTAAGCTTTACCTTTTGTTCCTTGAAATAATTATTGCAATTAAAAACCAATTCAACTTTCTTCTCCCATTCTATGTATGCATCAGGATCATTTTTACCTTGGAATAGAGGAATTGTCATTTTGATGTTGCCTAAACCATGGTCATAGGTGCCTTGCCTCCCAAAAATCTCTTTGATCCCTTATATTGTTGGCAATTCTAACCATAGTAGCTCAATCATCAAATTCATCATCTTCTACATCATCTTCATGGTCATAATCTCATATCAATTGCCTTCTTACATTAGGATCCACATAGTCCTTATGCCTCTTCTGCAACTCTACTACTATATTAGCTTGCTCCTTTATCCTCTCCCTCATATCATCAAATTTGTTATTCATGGCCTTAAATTGTTGTTGTATAGCTTCAATCATGAAGGACACATCACTAACTCCCTTATAAGCTACACTTTTTTCTATGAAAGTCATGGTATTACTTTTGCATAAAATGATTAGGATACCTCATGCAACACTTCCTTACATGCTTCACTCAAAGGAAAAGGTGTCACACTCCCTCGTGTTTACACTTTTTATGACTTTTTTTTAATATGAACTTGCACTCTTGCCTTTTACCACTCAAATTTCTCTTTTTAGCTCTTTAAAGAACTAAGCAAGTTAAATTAAGAGGATAGCTTTAGAACATAATAAGGTAAATGAGGTAGAATTGAACTAATTAGAGGACAAGGAGTTAAAAAAAATGAAAAAGGACATAAGGCAAATGAATTTAATGAACTAGATTGATATTAAATAAGATATGAAGTTAAAACTAAGGGATAAACTCAGATGACAAAACAAGAAAATAGATGGTAGAATTAGAGTTGAGTAAGAAAACTATATTATTATTCTGGCCAATATGACCAAACCATTAACTTTTATTAATAACTTAAATTTGATACCTTTTTTTTCTTCCACTTTGTCTTCTTTTTTTTTTCTTTTTCTTAACACAAAAAAATGATAGAATACATACAGACAATAGATGGAATTGAAAATAACATATTTTGATAGTTATGATCTCAAATAAACGAGCAAAATAAGAAGGATTGCAAATGGATAGATTAGTGCAATAGAATGTAATGTGTTTAATAGATAAGCTAAATAGAAATAAATAAATCATAAGGCAATAACTTGAAGAATTAAATGATCCAACCTAATTTATAGTCAGGTTTTGATGCCAACTGATGTGAAAACCCCAAAAAGATGTGACTTAAGGACCCCAAACAAATGAGCAAAATAAGAAGGATTACAAATGGACAGATTAGTGTAGTAGAATGTAATGTGCTTAATAGACAAGCTAAATAAAAATAAATATATCACAAGGCAATAACTTGAAGAATTAAATGATCTAACCTAATTTAAAGTCAGACTTTAATGCCAACTAATGCAAAAAACCCTAAAAAGATATGACTTAAGGGCCTAATGCACATAAGGAATCAAAGAATATCCAAGAAAGCTAAATCAAACTTTAATAACACAAATCCTAGGCCCAACATTCAAAGGAACATGCACCTACGGTATTTAAGAAGGATATGGATGCCACACTTTAGAAAAGAAGAGAATTAGGGGTGATAAATTGGGTTGAATGCCATAAGAAGAGGTACTTCTTGGTAAGTTCTTTAGTTCTCAAAAGAACCAAAGGAGAAAACCCTCACTTTTATTTCTCTCAAATTCTTTGAACTTCTAGAGCATATAAGGAGGTACCTATTTGTAGGCTAAGATAGCAATCTTAAAATGCCATAAATTTCTATTTTGAACAAATCCTTATTTAGGAGAAACTCTTATCTACGACAAATTGTTTTATAAAAAGCTTCTACTTTTATAACAATCACCTATTTAGGAGTGAATAATATTACTTTTTCTTGGCCCATTAAGTGCCCCAATCATATTAATAAGTCCTTGACTCTCTTTTTGAGCTTGAATACATATCATTTGTAACTTAGTTGGCTTGAATGTCCTCAATCAGCTCATTTAGTGCTTCTTTCATCTTTTTAGCTCTAACTTATGTTATTAGACCTTCTGGAAAGTGCAATTGACTTCTTGCATCCTTTGAAGCCTTCCATGCATCATCTTCAAGCTTCTCATGAGAACTTTGAAGCCTTCCATGCATCATCTTCAAGCTTCTTATGAGAACTTTGTGAGCTTATCAAGATTATTATCTTATGGCATTCCAATTTGACTTATCACTCCCAAATTCCTTCTTTCTAGACGGTGGCATCTATATCCTTCTTTATACCTTTAGTTCGTGTTCCTTTGAACATTAGGTCTAGGTTTATATGTTAGGTTTGTGTTAATTTGAACTTTCGGCCAAGGTTTTACTTTTGTTAAACCTAATTTAACATTCTTGGGGTTTTGAATTCCTTGTTTTACTTGTGGGTTTCATTTTGCTCTATAGGGTTCACATAAATTGGTGTTAAAGCTTTAAGGTTTAAATTTGATTTGCTTATTTAAATTTGACTTTTTCTCCTATTCATCTTGTTAATTGCCTTTTATAATCTTTTGGTCTTTAAATCCAACAAAACCTAGTTTATCATTTCTTATCTTTCAATTCATGAAAAAAACAAAAAGAGAAATTGAAAACAAAAGAGTAACACAAAAAAAAAACAAAAGAAAATCTCTTGAGCTATCACGCTCAATAGTTTGGTTAAACTAGCCATAATAACAATCTAGTCTAGTTCAACTTTACTTCCATGATCTATTTTTCTTATCCTATCGTCCGAGTACTTGTTTCCTTTGAGTTAACTCACTTAAATTTATTTTTTAAATGTCCTTTTTTCATTTTTTAATTTCTTATTTTCCTTTAGGTCAATTTTGTCCTATTTACTTTGTTTTGTGAGTTGGTTTGCTTAAGATTAATCTTCTTAATTTAGCTTGTTTAGTTCCTTAAAGAGCTGAAAATGGAAGTTAAGAGTGGTGTAAAAGGCAAGAGTGTCAACTCATTACAAGAAAAGCCACTAAAGAGAAGTAAACACAAGGGTTGGGTAACAATAATTGAGAGAAATATACAAGGGAGTGCTTATGAGGTTATTTCTTATGTTTTTGGTGTAGGTTAGCAACATAAATTCAAAATATAAGGAAACAAGTAAGGAAGGCAAAAAGGATTATTTGTTCGTGCTTTAAGTTATGCAACAATAGTTTGAGTTCATGAATGTTGTGTTTGGTGAGATAAGAGATTAGATGAAGAGGTAAGATCCTATTATAGTTTATTTGTAAAGGGAACAAATATAGAAATCTCCTAATGCATAAAGGCAAGAAAGGCATAATCATCATGATGACTAGATAATGATAGAGACAATAATGCTAATTTTAATGATCCAGCTATTTTGGTCAAAATTGCCAATAATAGAAATGGTCGAAAAGATTTTAGGAGGCAAGCAACTTATGACTGTGATTTGCATATGATGAGATCCACGGAGGAGTCAATGTATGGAAGGATTCGAAGGATCCATTGAGCATTCACGAAGGGTCAATGACATGTTCAAGGGCTAAAAAGATGAAATAAGCACTAAATACTCTAATTGAGGATATTTGGGCCAACCAAGTAACAAATGGGGTGAATTCCAACTTGAAAGAGGACCAAGCCTTCATTAATATGATTGGAATGCCTAATGGACCATAGTTTTTATACTAATCTATATCTTTAGTCAACAGGCAACCAACTTAACTAGCTTAAAGAAAAGATTGAAGAAATTTCTTTATAACTTGCAAAAACTTTAGTTAAACTAAAAATAGAAAAAAGGGTTTTATTTAAATTCCTATCTTTAAATGAGTGATTTATAATATGTTGGATTGTTTGAGGACATTCAGGCCAACTAAGCTATAAATGATGTGAAACCAAGCTTGAAAGAGAGTTAAGACTTTATTAATATAATTAGAGTAATTAATAAGCTAAGGTTAAGTAATAGCATTCACTCTTAAGTGAGAGTTTATCTTTAAAAAGTGATTATTATAAAAGAGGAATTTTTTTGTATAAGAATTTGTCATAAATAGGAGTTTGTTCTAAATAAGGATTTGTCCTAAATAGAAATTTATGCCTCTTTACGTTTGATATCTTAACCTATAAAAGGGCACCTCTTCGTAAGTTCTAAAAAATTACACAATTTTGAGAGAAATGAAAAAGCAAGGGTTTTATCCTTCATTTCTTTCAAGAACTAAAGAAATTATCAAGAAATACCTCTTCTTGTGGTGTTCAACTTGACTTATCACTCCTAATTCCTTTCCTTTTTGAAGTATGGTGTCCATATTCTTCTTAAATACCCTACTTTTATGTTCCTTTGAATGTTGGGTATAGGGTTTGTATTTGCATTATTATAAAAAAGGCAAGATTAGTAGTCATGCTAAGAAAATGAAGTTATTTTAAACCAAGGTTAGATTTCTTGGACACTTTATTGAAAATGGAACTATAGTTCCCATTGATCAAGCAATTAAATTTTCCTTAAAATTTATATTTTAGAATTTTATAGAGACTTAGATTATGATGCTAGCCATTAATTGAAAGATTAAAGAAAAAATTACTAGAATGAATAGATGAACATGTAAGGGTAGTTAAGAAGATTAAAATTAGAACAAAAAAACTACCATGTTTAACTCTTCCTCATCTTGATGGCTTTGATATAGTTGGAACAGGCAGATGAGACAAAGGACATAAGGGTATCCTTAAATAAAATATTATTTTGAAGGAATAACTTGTTTATTTTACTTTAGGAATCTAGAAAAGAAGAAGAGTTAATTACTCTACTATTGAAAAAGAAATATTAGCAATAGTATTATGCATCCAAAAATTCCAAAGCGATTTATTAAATCAAAAATTTCTCTTAAGAATTGATCATATGGTGGCTAAAGATATCCTTACTAAAGATGCTAAAAGTGTTGCTTATAATCAAATTTTTGTTAGATGGCAAGGAATTTTATCTATTTTTTATTTTGATATCAAGTTTATTAAAGTAACATTTAATTTTTTACCAGATTTTCTAACTCATGAATTTTCATAGAGAACTTTCATATAAGTAAACAGTTCCTAATACAGAGACCTCAGTTCCTAACATAATTGATTATTTCTCTGGGAAAAGATGCTTTTGGATCAAAACCTAAAGAAGTTGATAAACTTCAAGTTGATTCTTATGAGAGGACCTCAGATAAAACTTTAACATATTCTTTAATTCCAAAGCACATTGACATTTTATGTACTATTAAAAATAATTATACTTAGCTCTGACTTAATGAGGTCACTAGATTCTATCTTAAAGATCATGTATCCTTATACTACTATGAAGAATTGTTTATACCATCAACAAATCCTACATGAAACAAGTTTTATGGTTATTAAAACCATTGAAAAAGTATTAAGAACAACCAATGGTTTTAGAAGCTAGGCCTATGATAAATTCAAGACAAAAAAGCTTCTTTATCTAAAAGATTAACAAGGCAATCTCTTTGGCTATAGAGATCTAAAAAATTGGTGGAAGGTAAAATCTTACAACTACTTTGATTATATTAAGGCTTGGGAAAGAGCCTTATTATACGAAAATAGGTAAAAAAAAATTAGTTGGTTCATTCGTATTCATCTTCTGAATGATTCAAAAAAATTTCCTAACCAGTTTAAAACCTAGTTCTTAAAATGTTGGTTTGCATCACCTAATTCTACTTATAAAGTAAGAACTATTTATGAACAATTTTGTGAAAAGAATGATAAGGTTAAAGACTCATTACTAATGTTTGCCTCATGGTTTTATGTCCCATGATTTTTGAAATGGGATTACACTATAATGGCAAAATAAGCAAATATTCTAAAGGTAGGCATAAACATGTTCCCTAGTTGGCACAAAGAATTACCATTAAATGATGGCAAAAATTTTTCTTTGAAAAGGGAATTTATATGGCCAAAGGTATCATTTGCATAAATGGTTCAAAAGGTTCACCAAAGCCTATTCCTTCTAGTAATCTAGAAGACTTATTAAAGATTTTAATAAAGTCTATATCAAAAGAAAAGTTTTTAAAGATGGTGGCTTCATTACTCCAATTAGAACAAAATATATAAGCAAGTCATGCCAAAAGTAGTTGAGGACACAACAATGACAACATTATGCAAGACATATAAGATCTTTATGAGTTGTATAGTGAAAAAAATACTTTCAGTGGAAAAGAAGGAAATGACATTAAAAGCCCGATGAAAATAGCTTTTATTAAAGCTACTTTGGAGAAATCAAGGAAAGAAGATCAAAGGATTAAAGTGATTCCTTCTACCTATTATTAGCCTTTTCTAATATAAATAGAGCTCCCTTAGGACATAAGGGGTAGTGATGAGAAGCTTGGAGATGATCTATGGAAGGCTTCAAAGGATGCAAGAGATCCATTGCACATTCTAAAAGGTTAATGCAAGCTAAAGCGGAAAAGATGAAAGAAGCACTAAATAGGCTAATTAAAGACATTCTAGCCAACCAAGCTACAAATGATGCAAATTTAAGCTTAAAAGAGAGTCAGGGTCTTATTGATATGATTGGAATACTTAATGGGTTAGGGTTATGTAATAGCATTCACTCCTAAATAAGAGTTTGTCTTATATAAGTGTTTGTTATAAAAGTAAAAGTTTTCTAAATAAGAATTTGTCCTAGATAGGAGTTTGTCTTAAATAAGGATTTGTCTTAAATAGAAATGGATGTCTCTTTTAGTGTTGTTATCTTAGCTTATAAATAGGCACCTCCTTATAAACTCTAAAATCAAGCAATTTGAGAGAAATAAATAGCAAGAGTTTTGTCCTTTGATTCTTTCAAGAACTAAAGAACTTATTAAGAAGTAACTTTTTTTATGGTGTTTAACTGGACTTATCACTCCCAATGCCCATCTTTTCTAGAATATGGTGTCCATATTATTTTTAATACCCTTGGTTCTTGTTCCATTGAATATTAGGTTTGGGGTTTATGTAATTGAAATCCGACATAGCTTTCCTAGACATTGTTTGATTCCTTGCATATGCTAGGTCCCTTTGCCATGTGTTTTGGGGTTCACATCAGTTGGTATTAGAGCCTAACTTTAAATCAAGTTAGATCAATTAATTCTTCAATTTGCTGGTTTTTGATTTATTTGTTTCTATTTAGTTTGTCTATTAAATGCATTACCATTGAAACATGCTAATCTATCCATTTGCAATCCTTCTTACTTTGTTCGTTTGTTTAAGGGCATAATTATCAAAATGTACTATTTTTAATTCCATTTGTTGTTTGTAAGTATTCTACTATTGTTTTGTGTTGACCAAAAGAAAAAAAGAAAAAAAAAGGGAGGAATAAAAAAAGATGAACAAAAAAAGTATCAAATTCAAGTTATTAATAAAAGTTAAATAGTTTGGTCAAATTGGCCGCAATAATAATATAGCTTTTTTGCTCAACTCTAATTTTACCATCTATTTTCTTCTTATGTCATCCAAGTTTGTCCTCTAGGTTTAACTCCCCATCTTAATCTATGTGAGTCTAATTCATTAAATTCATTTGCTTTGATATCCTTTTTCATTTTTTTTGACTCCTTATTCTCTAATTAGTTCAATTATACTCCATTAACCTTATTTTGTTCAAAATTAATCTTCTTGATTTATCTTGTTTAGTTTTTTAAAAAACTAAAAGGGGAAATTTTAGTGGTAAAATGCAAAAGTGCAAATTCATATTAAGAAAAAGCCATAGAAGTGTAAAACATAAGGGAGTGTAACACCCTTTTTGAGTGAAAAATGTAAAGGAGTGTTTTGTGAGGCAACCTAAACATTTTGTGCATAATTAATACCATGACTTCCAAAGACAAAGGTGTAGCTTAAAAGGGAGTTAGTGATGTGTCCTTCATGATTAAATCTATGCAACAACAATTTGAGTGCATGAATATTAGATTTAATGATATAAGAGAGAGGAGGAGATGCAAGTTGATACAATCGAAGAGTTACAAGAAGGCATAGGGACTATGAAGTTCCTAATGCAAGAAGGCAAGTGAGATAAATATGTTGTAAGAAAAGATGAATTTGTTGATTAAGTAACAGTGGTTATAATTGTCAATAATAAAAAAAATAAGAGAGATTTTAGGAAAGGAGGCACTTATAATGGTGATTTAGGCAATATTAAAATGACAATTTCTCCATTCTAAGGTAAGAAAGATCTTGAATTACTTTTTGACTACCACAACTACTTATTGCTATTGACTTTATTGATTATGCTATTATTTGGTGGGATTAACTTGTTTTGACTAAAAGAAGGAATCGTGAGAGGTCTATTAATACATAGAAGGAGATGAAGTCTATCATAAGGAGGAAGTTCACCCCTAATCACTTTTATAGGGATTTGTACCAAAGGCTACAAGGACAACCACAAGGAGATGGTGATGGAAACCATATTGTACCAACTCAAATTGACAAGGGAGTAGATACTTTGCAAAACCTTAGAGGACCAATGACAAGGGCAAGGTCAAAGAAAATAAAGGACGCTCTCAACAACCTATTGTGTGACATTTACTATCAGGAAGTTGCCAAGTACGAGTTAAGGAGGATGGAGTCTTCACCAAGGCTTGTGAATGTGTCATCTATGGAGGAATTTGCGAACCATGGCCTTGGGAAGGATGTTGGATTTGAGAGCCCATAATCGGGCCTTTAAGTACGTTATTTTCATGTGTTTATATTATTATTTAGTGGGCTGGACGAAATTCCTTATTATGACCAGCTTATTTAGTGGGTTAGATGAAATTCCTTATTAAGCCCAGCTTATTTAGTGGGTTGGACAAATTTCCTTATTAAGACAAGCTTATTAGTTAGGGTTTCTGGGAGTTAGCATATAAAAAGGGCAAGAAGGGTGGCTGGGAGAGACAGACCCGTTTTCATGAGTGTATAAGCTATTTTCTCTGGTTCTTTGAGAACTAATTCTGAACTTTCATACTTGCGTGTGTTGGTTCACTAGACGTATCTTCTTCAACGTTGTTGTTGCTAGGAGTGGCATCTGAATCTTATAGTTCTGGTTCTTGGTTGTTTATAACCATTGGGTGAGAACTCCAAATCCCTTAACCTTTGTTAGAACGATCCTATACCAACATTGGTGTTGGGTTCCATTTACATATAAACGGAGTTCGTATCATTTGGTATCAAAGCCTTGGCTCTAACTCAGGTTTGTTATATTGTTGTTATCATATCTTTCATCTATTCTTTGATGTTGGTTAAATAATCAAAAAGAGAAAAAAAAAGAAAAAAATGCAAAAACAAAAAAAAAAATAGAAACAAAATCGTGTATTTCGCGGGTTTCCTTTCTGATATTTGTTCCTTCCACAGAAATAAAAAAAAAAAAAAAAGGGTTCATTGCTCAATTGGTCATTTACTCAATTATATTTGATAATTGATTGTTGTCCAATTGCACTGCTGATATCATTGAATTTCTTGTCATTCTGTTTGCTTTATTGCCCATCTTCTTGGACCTGTCACTTCTCTGAAGAGGTAGGTTTAGGATTGATATATTCAAGTTTTGTTTGTTCTGAATTTAGTTTGCTTGGGACTACTGAAAGAGCTCTTAGAGTTTTGCAATTTATTGTGTGAAACACGAGAGTTGAGGACTATTGTAGTTGAGTGGAGAGCAAACACGCGAGGGAATGAGTTCAAGATTGTGATGAGAAAGAGATTTGCTCCCAGCTCTTATTATAGGAATTTGTATAACAAGTTGCAGAACCTTACACAAGGTTCCAAGAGTGTGGAAGTGTATCATAAGGAGATGGAAATTGCTATGGTTAGGGCAAATGTAATGGAGGATAGAGAGGCAACCATGGCTAGGTTCCACCAAGGGTTGAGTAGGAGCATAGCTGATGTGGTAGAGCTACAACACTATGTAGAGCTTGAAGACATGGTACACATTGCCATGAAAGTTGAGAGGCAACTTAAGGGAAGGAGCACTTCTGGTCATAAGCAGAACTTAGGTTCATCTTTTTGGAAGCCAAACTGGTGGAAGAAGGAAGAGAGGATGACTTCTATGCAAAAAGGCAATTCACATAGACCCAAGACTAGTGGGGGCAGCCTGGAAAGGGGCAAATTTGAAGAAAAACTTAAGGGCACCCAAGGAGAAACTAGAGACATCAAATGCTTTAGATGTCTGGGTAGGGGTCATGTGGCTTCACAATGTCCTAACAAAAGAACCATGTACCTTGAGGAGAATGGTGATTATGTCTCTGGCAGTGATGCTAGTGATGAAGACCAAAGGCTGCCATTAGAGGATGCTAGTGATGTTGATGAAGGGCTAGAGTATCCAGAGCATGGTGGAAGACTTTTAGTAGCAAGGAGAGCCCTTAGTGCGCAGGTTAAGGAGGAGAATGATGCTGAGATTCAGCGGGAAAATATTTTCCATACTCGATGTTTAGTTCAAGATAGACTCTGTTGCTTGATAATCGATGGAGGTAGTTGCACTAATGTAGCAAGTACAAAATTCATGGAAAAATTGAACTTGCCTACAACCAAACATCCTAGGCCATATAATTTACAATGGTTGAATGACAGTGTAGTGGTAAAAGTGACTAAACAAGTTGTGGTTCCATTTTCCATTGGTAGATATAAGG
The DNA here is from genome assembly GCA_019804595.1 of Bruguiera parviflora. NCBI lineage: Eukaryota > Viridiplantae > Streptophyta > Magnoliopsida > Malpighiales > Rhizophoraceae > Bruguiera > Bruguiera parviflora. The sequence goes on from CM034058.1 coordinate 4,121,218, forward strand.
ACGAATTGTCTTGTGATGTTGTAGCAATGCAAGCTGGACATTTGTTATTGGGCTGTCCTTGGCAATATGACAGAAAAGTTTTGCATGATGGTCACAAGAACCGCTATTCATTCACCATGGATGGAAGACCATTTACACTGCCACCATTGACTCCAAAACAGGTGTATGAAGACCAAGTGAGACTGTATGAAAGTGAGCAAAAGAGGAGGAGTGAAAAGAAAGAGAGAGTTGAGAGAAAAGAAAGTGCAGGAGAGAAAAAGAAGATAAATGCATTTGAGAGTGTTGTGTACGAGAGTGGTCAGGTTCACAAGAGTGATGATGAAAGAAAACAAGTGAGTGTGTTTGCAAAAGGAGCAGATGTTAGGGTTGCCTTCCAAGCTAGGCAACAAATGATCTTAATCCTTTACAAGGATTCTTATTTCTCTAACACTAACCTTGATTCATCTTTGCCTAGTGCTATTTCATCTTTGTTGTAGGATTATAATGATGTGTTCCCTCAGGAGATCCTAGATGGTTTGCCACCAAGGAGAGGGATTGAGCATCACATTGATCTTATTCTTGGAGATCCCATTCCCAATAAGCCAGCATATAGAAGTAATCTTGAGGAGGCAAAGGAGCTTCAGAGGCAAGTTGATGAGTTGATGAAGAAGGGACATGTAAAGGAGAGCATGAGTCCATGTGTTGTGCTTGTGTTACTTGTGCTAAAGAAAGATGGAATTTGGAGGATGTGTGTCGATTGTAGAGCTATCAACAAAATAACAGTTAAGTATCGACATCCTATACCCAGGCTTGATGATATGCTAGATGAATTACATGGTGTGTGTTACTTCTCTAAAATTGACCTTAAGAGTGGATATCATTAAATTAGGATGAGGGAAGGAGATGAATGGAAAACTGCATTCAAAACCAAGCATGGTTTGTATGAATGGTTAGTTATGCCGTTTGGTTTGACTAATGCACCTAGTAATTTTATGAGATTAATGAATCATATTTTGAGGCCTTTCTTAGGAAAGTTTGTTGTGGCTTATTTTGATGACATATTAGTATACAGTAGGAATTTGGAAGAGCATGTTGAACATTTGCATTGTGTGCTTGATGTTTTGAGGAATGAGAAATTGTATGCCAATATGAAGAAATGCGACTTTTGCAAAGAACATGTCATTTTTTTGGGTTATATTGTGTCTGCTCATGGCATAGAGGTTGATAAAGAGAAGATTAAGGCAATTCAAGAATGGGAGTGTGAGTGATGTAAGGAGTTTCCATGGTTTGGCTAGCTTTTATAGGAGGTTCATTAAGGATTTTAGTACCATAGCTGCACCATTGATTGAGGTGGTCAAAAAGAGTGTGGGTTTCAAATGGAGTAAAGAACAACAAGATGCCTTTGATTTACTTAAGTCTAAGTTGTGTCACGAACCACTTCTTGCTTCGCCTGATTTTTCTAAGATCTTTGAAATTGAATGTGATGCATCGGGCATTGGGATTGGGGGAGTTCTCATGCAAGAGAAACGACCTATTACATTCTTTAATGAGAAGTTGAGTGGGGCAACATTGAATTATCCAACTTATGATAAAGAAATGTATGCACTTGTTAGGACTTTAGAAACGTGGCCTAAGGAGTTTGTAATTCACACTGATCATGAGTCTTTAAAATACTTAAAGGGGCAAGGTAAGTTGAATAGGAGACATTCAAAATGGGTTGAATTTATCGAAACTTTTCCTTATGTAATTCAATACAAGTTAGGTATGGAAAATGTTGTTGCTGATGCATTGTCACGTAGGTACACACTGATTAGCACTTTGAGTGTTAAGTTGCTGGGGTTTGAGCACATTATTGAATTGTACGCTAATGATGCTAACTTTAGTAATGTATATGCTGCATGTGAGAAGGCTGCATTTGGTAAGTTCTACAGACATGAGGGGTATTTGTTTCAAGTAAATAAGCTTTGTATTCCACAAGGGTCTCTCAGAGCATTACTTGTGAGAGAAGCTCATGGGGGTGGTTTAATGGGACACTTTGGTATTCGAAAGACTTTTGATGTTTTAAATGAACATTTTTTCTGGCCACATATGAAAAGGGATGTTGAAAGGGCCTGTGCCAAGTGTATTACCTATAGACAAGCTAAGTCTAGAGTTTTGCCTCATGGTAAGTATATGCCTTTAGAAATTCCCTGTGAACCATGCACCAACATTTCTATGGATTTTATTCTTGGGTTACCTAGGTCCAAGAAGGGCCAAGATTGTATTCTTGTTGTAGTTGACAAGTTCTCAAAGATGGCGCATTTCATTGCTTGCACCAAAACGGATGATGCCACACACATTGCAAACTTAATCTTTAAAGAGATTGTTCGCCTACATGGAGTGCTGAAGAGTATTGTGTCAGACCGTGATGCAAAATTTTTGAGCCATTTTTGGAAAACATTATGGGGTAAGCTTGGAACAAAGTTGTTGTTTTCTACAACTTGCCATCCACAAACTGATGGACAAACTGAGGTAGTAAATTGAACTCTTGGTACATTGTTGCGTGCTGTTATTGGTAAGAACTCCAGAACCTGGGAAGAATGTTTGCCTTTTGTGGAGTTTGCCTAAAATCGTGTTGTTCACAGTACTACAGGTTATTCACCTTTTGAGCTTGTTTATGGTTTTAATGCATTGTCACCTTTGGATTTAGTACCATTGCCTATACAGGATAGGGTTAATTTAGATGGGAAAAAGAAGGCGGAAGTAGTTAGCCAACTTCATGAGAAAGCTAGGCTTAACATTGAGAGAAGAACTAAACAATATGAAACACAAGCCAACAAAGGTCGCAAGCATATCACTTTTGAACCTGGTGATTGGGTTTGGGTACATTTGCGGAAGGATGAATTTCCTAAGCAAAGGAAATCAAAGTTGCAACCAAGAGGAGATGGTCCTTTTCAAGTGGTGGCAAGAGTCAACGATAATGCATATAAACTTTACTTGCCATGTGAGTATAGTGTGAGTGCAACATTTAATGTTTCTGACCTTTCTCCTTTTCTCATTGATGATGTAGATGCTGATTTGAGGACAAATCATTTTGAGGGGAGCAGGAATGATGGAAACCATATTGTACCAACTCAAATCGACGAGGGAGTAGGTACTTTGCAAAACCTTGGAGGACTAATGACAAGGGCAAGGTCAAAGAAAATAAAGGACGCTCTCAACAACCTATTGTGTGACATTTACTATCAGGAAGTTGCCAAGTATGAGTTAAGGAGGATGGAGTCTTCACCAAGGCTTGCGAATGTGTCATCTGTGGAGGAATTTGCGAACCATGGCCTTGGGAAGGAAGTTGGATTTGAGAGCCCATAATCGGGCCTTTAAGTACGTTATTTTCATGTGTTTATATTATTATTTAGTGGGCTGGACGAAATTCCTTATTATGACCAGCTTATTTAGTGGGTTAGACGAAATTCCTTAATAAGCCCAGCTTATTTAGTGGGTTGGACAAATTTTCTTATTAAGACAAGCTTATTAGTTAGGGTTTCTGGGAGTTAGCATATAAAAAGGGCAAGAAGGGTGGCTGGGTGAGACTGACCCGTTTGCATGAGTGTATGAGCTATTTTCTCTAGTTCTTTGAGAACTAATTCTGAACTTTCATACTTACATGTGTTGGTTCACTAGACTTATCTTCTTCAACGTTGTTGTTGCTAGGAGTGGCGTCTGAATCTTATAGTTCTGGTTCTTGGTTGTTTATAACCATTGGGTCAGAACTCCAAATCCCTTAACCTTTGTTAGAAGGATCCTATACCAACATTGGTGTTGGGTTCTGTTTACATATAAACGGAGTTCGTATCAGATGGAGATTGTCATGATTAGGGAAAATATAGAAGAAAATAGAGAAGAACCATGACTCAATTTTTGCAAGGGCTAAATAAAGATATAGCCAATGTGCTTGAATTGCAACATTATGTGGAATTAATAGACATGGTTGATGGAAACCATATTGTACCTACTCAAACCGACAAGGGATTAGATACTTTGCAAAACCTTGGAGGACTAATGACAAGGGCAAGGTCAAAGAAAATAAAGGAAGCTCTCAACAACCTGTTGTGCGACATTTACTATTAGGAAGTTACCAAGTACGAGTTAAGGAGGATGGAGTCTTCACCAAGGCTTGCGAATGTGTCTTTTGCGGAGGAATTTGTGAACCATGGCCTTGGGAAGGAAGTTGGATTTGAGAGCCCATGATTGGGCCTTTAAGTGGGTTATTTTCATCTGTTTTTATTATTATTTAGTGGGCTGGACGAAATTCCTTATTAAGCCCAACTTATTTAGTGGGTTAGACGAAATTCCTTATTAAGCCCAGCTTATTTAGTGGGTTGGAGAAATTCCCTTATTAAGACCAGCTTATTAGTTAGGGTTTCAGGAAGTTAGCATATAAAAAGGGCAAAAAGGGTGGCTGGGAGAGGCAGACCCGTTTTCATGAGTGTATGAGCTATTTTCTTTGGTTCTTTGAGAACTAATTCTGAACTTTCATACTTGCGTGTGTTGGTTCAATAGACTTATCTTCTTCAGCATTGTTGTTGCTAGGAGTGGCATCTGAATCTTATAATTTTGGTTCTTGGTTGTTTATAATCATTGGGTCAGAACTCCAAATCCCTTAACCTGTGTTAGAACGATCCTATACCAACATTGGTGTTGGGTTCCGTTTACATATAAATGGAGTTCATATCAATGGTGTACATGGCTATGAAAGTTGAAAGATAACTTAAGCAAAAGGGTTTCACATGTTTTGGGCAAAATTCAGGTTCTACTTCATCTTGGAAGTTGAATTGGAGTAAAAAGAATAAGAAAGCTGATTATAAGCCTAAAGTCGAGCTTATCCAAGAGTAAGAATATGGGTTCTAGCAAAGAGGTAGGTAATTTTGATCCCCAACCAAGTAGAAATAGAGATGTCAAATAATTTAAATGTTTGGAAAGAGGTCAAATTGCATCTTAATGTCTAAATAAGCGTGCAATGGTCTTGAGGGGTAAAGGTGATGTTAAGACTACAAATGAGTCAGATGATAATTTTGTGCTATCATTGGAGGGTGAAAGTGTTGGAGAGAAGTATCTGATTAATCGAGTAGCTTTCTTCACAAGGTGAGTATTGATTGTGCAAGTGAAAAAAGAGAATTAGGTGTAACAAGTTAACATCTTTCATACAAGGTCTCTCATTAAAGATATGGTATGTAGCATGATTATTGATGGTAGGAGTTATAGCAATGTAGTTAGCACAATTATGGTTGAAAAGCTGAATTTACCTACTATGAAGCATCCTAGGTCATATAAGCTTCAATGGTTGAATAAAAGTGGTGAAATGAGGTTAAATAAACAAGTGCTCATGTCATTTTCTATCAAAAGGCACTATAAAGTTTTATGTGATGTTGTACCTATGCATGCAGGTCATATTCTATTAGGAAGGCTATAGTAGTTTGATAAGTGAGTTATGTATGATGGCTTCAAGAACCAATATTCCTTTTTAATGAATGAAAAACTTGTAACTCTTGGTCCATTAACACCTCAACAAGGTTATAAGGATTAATTAAGGACTAAAAATGAAAGTGAACAAAAAAGATAGAATGAAAAGAGAGGGATGATAAAAATAAAAAAAAAAAAGGAGAAAAAGAAAAGACATAAGAGAGAAGAGAAAAAAGAAAGTTTTTATGCAAAACAAAATGATGTCAAAAAAGTATTTTATGCCAAATAATTTATGATTGTACTTTTGTATAAAGAGGATTATTTTAACACTAACCAATTTGACATGTCATTACCTAGTATTATTATTTCTCTTTTGCAAGAATTTAAAGATGTATTCCTTAAGGATGTTTCAAGCAGATTACCATTTAAGAGAGGAATTGAGTATCAATTTGATTTTATCCCTAGTGCAACCATTCCAAACTAATCAGTATCAAGTCCTTGTGCAGTTTTGTTCTACTTATACCTAAGAAGGATAGAACTTAAAGGATGTGTGTTGGCCGACAAACTGTTAACAAAATTACTATAAATTATATCACCCTATACCTAGGTTAGATGATACATTAGATAAATTGCATGGTTCATATGTCTTTTCTAAAATTGATTTGAAAAGTGGATATCACTAAAATAAAATAAGCAAGCAAGATAAATGAAAACAAGTTTCAAAACTAAGTACAGTTTATATAAATGGCTTCTTGTGTCATTTGGTCTCACTAATGCACTAAGCACTTTTATGTGATTGATGAATTATGTTTTGTGTACATTTATTGGTAAATTTATGGTTGTGTATTTTGATGATATTTTGGTCTATAGCAAAAATTTCCTATAGCATCTTAATCATTTATGTTTCATTTTAATTGTTTTACTTTCTAAAAAATTATATGCTAACTTCACGAAATGTTCATTTTGTACTAACCAGATCAATTTTCTTGGTTATATTTTGAGTGCTAAAAGTATTGCAATTGATAAGGAAAAAGTTAGGACAATCTATGATTGGCCTACACCTAAGTCAGTTAGTGATATAAACAGCTTTCATGGTTTAGATTGTTTCTATAGACACTTTGTTAAGGATAGAATGACGAGAAGCTTGGAGATGATATATGGAAGGCTTCAAAGGATACAAGAGATCCCTTGCCCATTCTAAAAGGTCCAATAACACAAGCTAAAGCCAAAAAGATGAAATAAGCACCAAATGGGCCAATTGAAGACATTCAAGCCAACTAAATTACAAGTGGTGCGAATTTAAGCTCGAAAAAGAATCAAGGCCTTATTAATATGATTAGAGTGCTTAATGGGCCAGAGTTAAGTAATAACATTCACTCCTAAATACGAGTTTGTCCTAAATCAGAATTTATGTCTCTTTTAAGCTTTTATCTTAACTTAACAATAGACACCTACTTATAAACTCTAAATAGCTAGAGTTTTCACCTTTGATTCTTTCAAGAACTAAAGAACTTATCAAGAAGGAACTCTTCTTGTGGTGTTCAAGCCTACTTATCACTCTTAATTCCCTTCTTTTTTGGAGTGTGTCATTCATATTCTTCTTAATACCCCAGGTTCATGTTCCTTTGAATATTTGGTAATTTGACTTAGCTTTCATAGCCATTATTTAATTCCTTGAATGGTATTAGAGCCAAGTTGCTAGCAAAGTATTAATCACATTTATATTTCGTAATTGAAACCCTAAGTCATGTTACCTTTATTGCTCAAGTAAGTCGTGGTTAGCCATTGAGAGTTATGGCATAAATTGTTGACAATGATGCAATGAAGTATGGATAGGTTAAAAACTAATTAGCTATCTAGGAGTAATAGTCTTAATACAAATAGAAATAAGGAAATAGTTATTAATGAAAATTTAGATAATAATTATTTACAAAACTAGACTCTTTTTTCTTCCTTATCTTCCTATGTTTATAAATAAGGAGGTTCCTTCTCAAAAATAGGTTATATAGTCAAAACTATAAAAGTAGCTTTGCCCTTAACTTAGGGTTACAATGATTTTCTCTTATTATCACAAGAACTTATTAGTTTTCATCAACAAAAATATAAGTTCATACATATAAGAATAACTTAGTAATTATTTATGTCAGGGATAAAAGGTATAATTGATTCCATGACTTTTTATTAGGAATAGTTAAATCAAGTTTAAGTGCAAACTTCTCTAGTTATCTCATTTTTTTTGAATTTTATGTTATCCTTGTCAAATCTTTGATGCATACTTTATGCCTAGACATAAAGATAGAAGGATTTGATATGATAATAATTTTGAAAAACTTGATTTTTATTTATAAGATTTATTATAAAGTTATGAACACTTCTGTTCCAAGTATTAAAGAAATTCCTTCAAAATATGCAGATAAAGGGATTACGATATTATTTTTGACTAATAATTTAAAAAATAATGTTTTTGTTCCTAAAACCATTACATGGGATCAAATTAAACTACCTGAAGAAGAACTTTAAAAAAGGCAGTTGAACCTATTAAATAGGTAAATTGACAAATGGAAGAAACTAATTAATATAAGGATGGATATGTTAAAATTAGATTTGCTTCCATCACTAAGTATGAGGTTAAACCTCAAAAAGGGAGAAAGAAAAAAAAAAGGTTAAATCTAGATACTCTACCTCTTTAATATTGATTATGGAACTAGAAGGTATAAGAAGAATAAGGGAACAAGTGAGTCAACCTTAATATAAAGTCAGCTAACTACCCTCAACCACATAATGAATCACTAGAGACATCTAATCAGGTTTCTAGACTAAATCTCCATCTTTATTGGATATGAGATATCAAGATAAAGATAAGAGTCTTTATGTCTTAACAACCATAAACAAGGTAGAAGAAAAAGTAAAAAGGTTATTTTACTCTTCCAAAAACACAATAAAAAGAAAATATTTTTTTTATGACTAACTTAAGGATAGTGAGGTTATAGTCTCCTCATATAATTTTTCTAATAAATTACAGCATTGGTATAATTCTAGATTAAACATCATATAAAGTATATTAAAGGAAATGGGAACAATAAATATCTTTACTTATTTAGAAAAGGTTTATAAGGTTAAGAAAAAAACCTTTCACTATATTTTTAATCCTAAAAGAATATATGGTTCTTGAAAAAGTTGATGAAGAATACATTACTAAAAAGGGAAAGAGGGTTATTGGTATCCGTCCTTCTACTTTAAATTTAAACCTAAAAATTAAGGATAATGAGGTTATATTCTCCTCATATAAATCTAAAGGTATAACTAATGCTGTAATTTATTAAAAAAATTATACAAATCTATATTTTCCATTAAGATGAAACCAACTTAACCGGGTTGAAGAAAAGATTTTTAAAATTTCTTTATAATCACCAAAACTTCAAGTTAAACCAAAAATTAAAAAAAAAAGATTTTATTTAAACCCTTATCTTTAGAAGAAGTGAGCTATAATTTGTCTAGTAAAAACATAGAGCAAACCAAATTAGTACATGAAATAGTCAAAAGGTTATAAGGCCTTGGACTAGAAGAAAAAGAAGCCATTATTTTAGGAAAGGAGGAACAGATTAAAAAAGAAGAGGAAGAATCTAAAGAATACATAAATAAAATTCAAGAGCTGTTCTTATTAGAACAAAAAGATCCATCACCTTTTATGATAAGGAAACAATTAAGATTAATTAAATGACGTTCAACAAAATCCCTACAAAATTATATTATCTAGTTGACCTTTTATTAGAGGAATAACTTGACTATAATTATATTCAGTATAATGGTAATAACATAGTATAGTGGAATCTAGATGAGATGTTTGGACATTTGATTTGATTTTTATTCTATTTTATTATATGATACTGTTTGCAACTACTACAAAATTAAAGGATAATTATGACCCTCAAATAGCAAAATTTATAACTAGTGAATTTAATAGTCAACTTAAAAGGCTAGTGAAATTTTTATCTTGCTAAAGAAGCCAAAGTTTAAATCTTTTTTATTGTGAAAGTAAAGTAAGGAGTTCAACTTCCTAATAGTGTTAATATACTAATATATACAATTACCAATTATTTTATTAATATAGCCACCTTGTTAATAAGTAAAACATGCAAGAAGCTTTTTAATTTGAGATGTCCAAATATGTCTCATTTTAGGTAGTATAAAAATGTATCCTTCTCTAAAGTTTTTACTAAAGAAGAAGTTAGAGTATCTTTTGAAAAGAAAATTTTCTTATTGGATTGCCTACCTTATTCACAAAAGGAGTTAAAAACTAGTTAGAATCCTATCATGCAAGAGTGATTAATTACTCCATCTATACTAACAGAGAATTAGTAACTAAGGTAGTGGTAGAAGGAGTTAAACTCTATAGTGAAATTAAACTACACAAATAGTTACAAAGAGATAAAGCTCAAGGTAAATAAGTTTTTGGAGATTTGTGTGAATAGATGGGTTATCCCCCCTTGAATTATCCTAGAAAAATTAAGAAAAAAGGGTTTTAAACCTCTAATTCAAAAGAAAACCTTGTATTCAAAGAAAATAAAAAAAGAAAAACATAAAAGGAAGCATAGTCTACAAAAGAAAAGAAAAGTAGTAATCTATTATAAGGGTGGAAAGATAGGACCCTGCTCTAATAAATGCAAAATGAAACAAAAAATTCAAAAGGTATCTATACATAAGGACCTTAAAAGGTCACTAATGCATATTTTCTTATTAGAAAATGAGTCAAAAGAATTAAAATTAAAAATAGACCTTCTTGAGGAAGAAGCTACTTCTAATACTTATTCAGATAATAATTACAATATATAATGCAACTATTATCAAGTAATGTGTAAAAATAATGACTTATTAGTCTCGACAAAAGAAAATAATTTAATTTTGGATTTTAATGAAAAACTAGCAAATCTAAGGAAAAAGAGAGTAATTAAGATAATATCTTCATCTAGCTTAAAAGGATACTAAGATTAAAGTACCAAAAGAAGATTATAATTTAAAAATTATGATTCAAAGAATTAGAAATAATCACTCTAATTTAAAAACTAGAGAATCAGAATATTCTATAAGTGAGTTTAAAGTTAAAATTAATCAACTCAAATCTGAAATAAAGGAATTTAAAAAAAGGATTATAATCTTAGAAACCATGTTTGAAAAGATTAAAGATCCTACAGATGTGCAAGGCACCTCTTTAAAAGAGGAATAGAAACTCTTCAATAGGTCAATCATATTAATAGAGTTATTACCTATAAATAGTACACAAGAATTATAGTTATAATCAACAAAGAATATATATTTTCTATTATTACCTTAATAGAATTAAGTATTGATATAAACTATATTAATGAAGAAATTGTACCTTAAAAATACTCTTTAAAAACTACATAAATGTTAAATACTACGGATAAAAGTAAGCTTGTTATAAGATACAAATTGTCACCGGTAGTTATTTGTAATAAAGGAATTTGCATTGAAATTCTTTGTTTTGGTTGAAAACCTATCTCAATATGTTATTTTGGGAAATCCCTATCTACATATGTTATATCCTATAAAAGAAATTAGTGAATAAGGAATTTACTCAGAGATAAATGGAAAACTTACCAATTTTAAGTTTATATCTACTACCTAATAAAGGGAGATAAATATACATCAAAAGATTATTAAAAGAAAATGAAGATTTATTTAATCTCTATACTGAATTAAAAAATAAACATTGAAATGAAAGAATTAATACTTATGTTATTCAAGCAAAGATAAAGGAAGTACACATAAGGTTGGAAAAAATGGGTTGTTTAGAAGTTTTTATGGCTTTTTAGAATGGAAAGAATTTCAACAAAAACCAGGCCCATAGTAATGAGACCAAGACATTTGGAAATATATATAAATGAAATAAATGATCTCTTAAAAAAAGGGACTTATCAAAAAAAGTAATAGTCCTTAAAGTTATCCAACATTTTAAGTTCAAAATGTAGTAGAATTAGAAAGAGGTGTTCCATGATTAGTAATTAATTACAAACCTTTAAATAAGGTACTAAGATGGATTCAATATCCTATTCCAAATAAAAAAAATTTACTAATTAGACTTTATGAAACTCAAATATATTTAAAATTTAATATGAAGTCTTATTATTAGTAAATCCAAATTCATGAGAAAGATAGGTATAAAATAGCATTCACCATTCCATGTCATTATGAATGGAATGTAATGCTATTTGGGTTAAAAAAATGTGTGTTTTGATTTTCAGAAGGTAATGAATAAAATATTTAATGCCTATTTAGTATTTATGATTGTTTGTATTGATGATGTATTAGTATTTTCTAACATCATCAAACAACATTTTAAACATTTAAACCTTTTCTTAAAGGCTATAAAAAAGGCAAGATTAGTAGTCTTTGCTAAGAAATGAAGTTATTTCAAACTAAGATCAGATTCCTTCGACAATTTATTCAAAATGAAAATATAGTTCTCGTTGATCAAGTAATTTTATAAAGGCTTAACCTATGACAATCAGCCACTATTTGAAAGATTAAAGAAAAATTCGTCAAAATGGATAGATAAACATACAAAAGTGGTTAAGAAGATTGAAATTAGAAGAAAAGAACTATTATGTTCAATGCTTCCTTATCCTGATGCCTTTAAAATAGTTAAAATAAATGCATCAGACATAAGATATGAGGGATATTCATACAAAAAGGATTAATTTGAAAGAATAGCACATTCATTTTACTTAAGAATATGGAAAAAAGTAAGAGTTAATCCAAAATTAGCAATATTATTGTGAATCCAAAATTTTAAAATTGATTTGTTAAATTAGAAATTTCTCTTAAAAATTGATTGTAAGGTAGCTAAAGACGTCTTTACTAAAGATAAGGAAATTTATCTATTTTTAATTTTAATATTGAGTTTATTAAAGGAACTTCTAATTCCTTAAGATTTCCTAACTCATGAATTATTGTGAGGAACTTCCAAATAAGTAAACAACCCCTAATACAAGAACCTTTATCCTTAACAAATTTGGTTATTTCACTAGTAAAAGCTACTTCTAAATCAAAATCTAAAGAAGTTGATAAACTTCAAATTGATGTTTATCCTTTAATTTCAAAACACATTGACTTTTTATATGCTATTAAAAATAATTATACCCAACTCCAACCTAATAAGGCTGCTAAATTCTATCTTAATATTGATATGTGTCCTTATTATAATGGATTATTTATACTATTAGCAAGTCCTACAAGAAATAGGTTTTGTAGTTATTGAACCCTTTGAAAGAGGATTAGAAACAACCTATTTCTTCAAAGACTAGGTCTATGCCAAATTCAAGAAAAAAAAGCTTCTTAATCTAGAGGATTGGCAAGGCAATCTCTTTTTGGCTATAAAGATCTAAAAGAATGGTGGAAGGTAAAATCCTTTAACTACTTTGATTATATCAAAGCTTAGGAAAGAGCCTTATTATACAAAAACAAGTAAAATAATTTTAGTTTGTTCATTTAGATTCATCTTCCAAATGATTAAAAGAAATTTCTAGTTGGTTTAAAATCTGGTTCTTTGAAAAGGGTTTGCATCACCTAACCTAACCTTATAAGTAAGAACAATTTATGAACAAATTTGTGACAAGAATAACAAAGCTAAAGACCCATTACTAATGTTTACCTCATGGTATCACATCCTATGGATTATAAAATGGAATTATACCATCATGGCAAAATAAGAAAATGTTTTGAAGGTAGACATTAAAAATGTCCCTTGGTTGGCACAAAGAGATAACATTAGATGGTGGGATATTTTTGACTTCTTCAACAATGAAGTTTATATAGCCAAAGGCATCATCTACATAAATGGTCCAAAACTTTACCAAAGCCTATGCCTTCTAGTAATTTGGGAGACTTATTAAAGACTTTAATGGAATCAATATCTAAAGAAAGGTTATTGGACATGATGGCTTTATTAGACCACCTAAAACAAGACACATAAGCAAGTCATACTGAATGCAATCAAGGGCACAACAATGACAACATTATGTAAGACTCACAAGATCTTTATAAGTTTTAAAGTGACAAAACTACTTTCAATGAAAAAGAAGGAAAAGGTATGCAGTGCAACTATTATCAAGTTTTATGAAAAAGTAATGGCTTATTTGTCCTTATGAAAGAAGATAATTTAATTTTTGATCTTACTGATAAAATTTCAAATTCAAGAGAAAAAAGAGAATAGCTAGAAAATATCTTTTTTTGTCTTAAGATGAGACTAAGGTCAAAGAACCAAATGAAGATTACATTTTAGAAACTATTATTCAAAGAGTTAGAAATAATCATTCTAGTTTAAAAACTAGAGTAATAGTAATATAACGTTCATTTCAAGAGTTTAAAGCTAAAATCATTTAGTTGAAAAATAAGATTAAAGGATTAAAAGAAAGGGTACTAGTTTTGAAATCTAGTTTGAAAAGGAAGAAAATCCTCTTAATATTCTAGACATTTATTTAAAAGAGGAGTTAGATACTCTTCAATATGTTAATTTGATTGATAGGTCATCACCCTAATTGATTTAGGCACTAATATGAATTGTATTAACGAAGGGATAGTTCCTTCAAAATGCTTTTCAAAACTGGCTAAAGTGTTAAACACTACTTATAAAAGCAAGTTAGTTATTAAGTACAAGTTATCTTATACTATAATATGTAATGAAGGAATTTTTATAGAAATTCCTTTTGTATTGGTTAAAAACCTATCACAAGATGTTCTTTTGGGAAATCCTACTTTGCACATGCTATACTATTAAGGAAATTAGTAATCAAGGAATTTTTTCAAAAATAGATGGAAAGCTTATTACTTTTAAGTTCATATATACTCTTTAATATAAGGAGATATATTTACTTCAAAAAAATAATTAGAAGAAAAGAGAGATTTATTCAATCTATACAAAGTGAAGTAAAAAATAAATATTTACAAGAGAAAATCAATACTCTTATTATTTAGATTGAAATAAAAGAAATACAAAAAAGGATGTTGAGTTTATTAAAGGATATTCTAATTCTTCATTTCATTTCCTAATTCATGAGTTTTTGCAAGGAAATATGACATAAGCAAGAGGCCTCTTATACAAGAGCCTTAGTCCCCAACAAAGTTAATTTACTAGCCAAAAATGCACAATCAAAAGAAGTTGATAAACTTCATAGTGACATTTATGGGTAAGCATTGGATAAATACATCATGTATCCTTTAAATCCAAAACACATAGATTTTTTTGAGTGTTGTGAAGAATAATTATTCTCAATTGAGACCTAATAAGGTTGCTAGATTTTATCTTAAAGAAGACATGTATCCTTATACTAGTATGAAAAATTGCCTATATTATCAATACATTTTACATGAAACATGCTTAGTGGTTATTGAACCCATAGAAAAAGGATCCAAGTCTACATATGGTTTTAAAGATTGGGCCTATGCCTAATTTATGATAAACAAAATTCTTTACCTAGAAAATTGACAAGATGATCTCTTTGGCTATTGAGAGCTAAAAGCATGGCAAAAGGTTAAAATCTATAATTACTTTGATTATATCAAAGTAATTAATTTAGTTGGTTCATTCCAATACATCTTCTGAATGATACAAAAGGATTTCCAAATTGGTTTAAAACTTAGTTTTTCAATTAGGATTTACAACATATAACTCTACCCTAAAAAGTGAGAACTATTTATGAATAGTTTTGTGAAGTAAATGATGAGGTTAAAGATCCATTATTAATGTTTGTGGCTTGGTATCATGTCTCATGGATTATCAAGTGGGATTACACTATTATGACTAAACATGTAAATGTGTTAGATATTAACCATATTCTATATTTGGCAAGATGGATTAGTATCTAATGGTGGGAAAAGTTTTTTTTTTTTTTTTATGATGGAGTCTATACTAGTAAAGGGGTTATTTGCATCAACAAGCCTAAAACTGCACCACCAAATCCTATGCCATCTACCTAGAAGAAATATTAAAGACTTTAATGGAGTCAGTGTCAAAAGACAGGTTATTAGAAATGATGACTACTCTACTCCAACCAAAGCAAGACATGTAAGGAAATCAAGTAGAAAGCAATCAAGGACACCTATCGACAAGCTTTATTAAAACTACTTTAAAAAAAGAAGAAAAAGGACAACTTTTCTTTGGAAAAGAAAGATTTCTTCCATAATGGTGATTACCTTTTTCTATATATAAAGACAACCTCTCAGCTACGGACAGAGTGAATTTCCTTTTCTCTAAGTCTAAGTTTTCTCTCTATCACTTTCCTTCTCTCCTTGTAAAATATAAGTTTGTAACAACAATTGGTGTGTTCAATAAAAGTTTTATTTTTATAAGTAATTTAATTATGTTATTATTTGTTCTAAGTATCATTCTTTAATATTAGTATGCTTAATTTAGTTTCTTAAATTAGCATCTATCTATTTGAGTGTGATCTTATGTTGCCAAGATAGGAAGGTATCAAAGTCATGTCAAGGCCTAATTGACTATATATAAGTGATAGTTTTCTAAGAAGTAAGAATAAAGAAATAATTATTAGGGAAGATTTAAACAATAATTATTTACAAAACTAGACTCTTCCTTCTTCTTCTTCTTCCCATGTTTATAGATAAAGAAGTTTCTTAACAAAAAATAATTATATTATTAAAACTATTGAAGAAGTTTTACCCTTATCTTAGGGTCATAATGATTTCTTTCTACTATCCTAAGAGATTATTAGATCACATTAACAAAAATATAAATATCTTCATATTTGGATAGTACAAGAACCATTAAAAACTACTATTAGACTAAGTTTAAATAACTCAACAATTACATGTATTTGAGACAAAAGATATAATCATTTCCATGACTCCTTATTAATAATTGAATCCATTCTTAGTGATGGACTTATATTGTTTTCATGTTTTCCAAATTTTACCTTTTTATATCACTCTCAAATCCCTTCTTTCTAAAGTGTGGCATTCATATCTTTCTTTATACCTTAGTTGATGGAAACCATATTGTACCAACTCAAATCGACAAGAGAGTAGATACTTTGCAAAACCTTGGAGGACCAATGACAAGGGCAAGGTCAAAGAAAATAAAGGAATCTCTCAACAACCTATTATGCGACATTTACTATCAAGAAGTTGCCAAGTACGAGTTAGGGAGGATGGAGTCTTCACCAAGGCTTGCGAATGTGTCATTTGTGGAGGAATTTGCAAACCATGGCCTTGGGAAGGAAGTTGGATTTGAGAGCCCATGATTAGGCCTTTAACTAGGTTATTTTCATGTGTTTTTATTATTATTTAGTGGGCTGGCCGAAATTCCTTATTAAGCCCAGCTTATTTAGTGGGTTGGACGAATTCCCTTATTAAGACCAGCTTATTAGTTAGGGTTTCTGGGAGTTAGCGTACAAAAAGAGCAAAAAGGGTGGCTGGGAGAAGCAGACCCGTTTTCATGAGTGTATGAGCTATTTTCTCTAGTTCTTTGAGAACTAATTCTGAACTTTCATACTTGTGTGTTGGTTCACTAGACTTATCTTCTTCAACGTTGTTGTTGCTAGGAGTGCCGTCTGAATCTTCTAGTTCTGGTTCTTGGTTGTTTATAATCATTGGGTCAAAACTCCAAATCCCTTAACCTGTGTTAGAACGATCCTATACCAACATTGGTGTTGGGTTCCGTTTACATATAAACGGAGTTCGTATCATTTGGTATCAGAGCCTTGACTCTAACTCAGGTTAGTTATACTATTGTTATCATATCTTTTGTCTATTCTTCGATGTTGGTTGAATAATCAAAAAGAGAAAAGAAAGAAAAACACAAAAAAAAAGAAACAAAATCGTGTATTTCGTGGGTTTCTTTTCTAATATTTGTTCCATCCACAGAAATACCCATTAGTTAACTGAAAAAAAAAAAACAGGTTCATTGCTCAATTGGTCATTTACTCAATTATATTTGATAATTGATTATTGTCCAATTGCACTGCTAATATCATTGAATTTCTTGTCATTCTGTTTGCTTTATTGCCCATCTTCTTGGTCCTGTCACTTCTCTAAAGAGGTAGGTCTAGGATTGATATATTCAAGTTTTGTTTATTCTGAATTTAGTTTGCTTGGGACTACTGAAAGAGCTCTTAGAGTTTTGCAATTTATTGTGTGAAACACGAGAGTTAAGGACTACTGTAGTTGAGTGGAGGGCAAACACGCAAGGGAGTGAGTTTTTTGAGGCATATTCTTTATTTACTAACAATCTTGCATGTACAATGTCTAATGATAAAGAAGGCAGTTTCCCACATGGAGAGGAGGAAGTAGTTATTCCAGATTTCAAATTGCTTATGAAATCCTTAGAACAGAAGTTTGTGAGGATTAACCAAGCGCTTTGGGAAGTTCGAGATAGGATGGATCAAATAGAAGGGGAATCAAGTGTCAATTCTAAGAGGCCAGCTGGGAGGGTCATGAAGGTGCAATTTCAACATGACCTTGGTGAAGATGGTGATGATTATTATGATGACGGTGATAATGCTAGTAGAAACTTCAGAGGTGGTTTTAGAGGAGGACGTGGTAATAGGAATGGTAGAGGAGTAAGAGGCAATGGAAATGTTTATGATAGGTACAATGGAGGTTGGGATAACAAAAATAGAGGGGAGGAAGGAGTAGACAAAAATCTTAGTAGTATTAAAATGAAAATACCTTCTTTCCAAGGAAAAGCTGACCCTGATGTCTATTTGGATTGGGAACGAAGGGTAGAATTAATATATGAGTGCCACAACTTCTCTGAGGAGAAGAAGGTGAAGTTAGCTGTGGCAGAGTTCACTGATTATGCTGTAGTATGGTGGGACCAGCAAGTTACCACAAGGAGAAGGAATTTTGAGACAACCATAGAAACTTGGAATGAGTTGAAGACTGTGATGAGAAGGAGATTTGTTCCCTGCTCTTATTATAGGGATTTGTATATCAAGTTGCAGAGCCTTACACAAGGTTCCAAGAGTGTGGAAGAGTATCATAAGGAGATGGAAATTGCTATGGTTAGGGCAAATGTAGTGGAGGATAGGGAGGCAACCATGGCTAGGTTCCTCCAAGGGTTGAATAGAAGCATAGCTGATGTGGTGGAGCTGCAACACTATGTAGAGCTCGAAGACATGGTACACATTGCCATGAAAGTTGAGAGGCAACTTAAGGGAAGGAGCACTTCTAGTCATAAGCAGAACTTAGGTTCATCTTTTTGGAAGTCGAACTGGGCGAAGAAGGAAGATAAGATGACTTCTATGCAAAAATGCAATTCACATAGACCCCAGACTAGTGGGGGCGGCCTAGAAAGGGGCAAATTTAAAGAAAAACTTGAGGGCACCCACGAAAAAACTAGAGACATCAAATGCTTTAGATGTCTGGGTAGGGGTCATGTGGCTTCACAATGTCCTAACAAGAGAACCATGTACCTTAAGGAGAATGGTGATTATGTGTCTGGCAGTGATGCTAGTGATGAAGACCAAATGTCGCCATTAGAGGATGCTAGTGATGTTGATGAAGGGATAGAGTATCCAGAGCATGGTGGAAGGCTTTTAGTAGCAAGGAGAGCCCTTAGTGCGCAGGTTAAGGAGGAGAACGATGCTGAGATTCAGCAGGAAAATATTTTCCATACTCGATGTTTAGTTCAAGATAGACTCTGTTGCTTGATAATCGATGGAGGTAGTTGCACTAATGTAGCAAGTACAGAATTGGTGGAAAAATTGAACCTACCTACAACCAAACATCCTAGGCCATATAATCTGCAATGGTTGAATGACAGTGGAGTGGTAAAAGTGACTAAACAAGTTGTGGTTCCATTTTCCATTGGTAGATATAAGGACAAATTGTCTTGTGATGTTGTAGCAATGCAGACTGGACATTTGTTATTGGGCCGTCCTTGGCAATATGACAGAAAAGTTTTGCATGATGGTTACAAGAACCGTTATTTATTCACCATAGATGGAAGACCATTTACACTGGCACCATTGACTCCAAAATAGGTGTATGAAGACCAAGTGAGACTTTATGAAAGTGAGTAAAAAAGGAGGAGCGAAAAGAAAGAGAGAGTTGAGAGGAAAGAAAGTGCAGGAGAGAAAAAGAAGATAAATGCATTTGAGAGTGTTGAGTACGAGAGTGGTCAGGTTCATAGGAGTGAAGATGAAAGAAAACAAGTGAGTGTGTTTGCAAAAGGAGCAGATGTTAGGGTTGCTTTCCAAGCGAGGCAACAAATGATCTTAATCCTTTACAAGGATTCTTATTTCTCTAACACTAACCTTGATTCATCTTTGCCTAGTGCTATTTCATCTTTGTTGCAGGATTATAATGATGTGTTCCCTCAGGAGATCCCAAATGGTTTGCCACCAAGGAGAGGGATTGAACATCACATTGATCTTATTCCTGGAGCTCCCATTCCCAATAAGCTAGCATATAGAAGTAATCCTAAGGAGACAAAGGAGCTTCAGAGGCAAGTTGATGAGTTGATGAAGAAGGGACATGTAAAGGAGAGCATGAGTCCATATGCAGTGCCCGTGTTGCTAGTGCCAAAGAAAGATGGAACTTGGAGGATGTGTGTTGATTGTAGAGCTATCAACAAAATAATAGTTAAGTATCGACATCCTATACCCAGGCTTGATGATATGCTAGATGAATTACATGGTGCGTGTTACTTCTCTAAAATTGACCTTAAGAGTGGATATCATCAAATTAGGATGAGGGAAGGAGATGAATGGAAAACTGCATTCAAAACCAAGCATGGTTTGTATGAATGGTTAGTTATGCCATTTGGTTTGACTAATGCACCAAGTACTTTTATGAGATTAATGAATCATATTTTGAGGCCTTTCTTAGGAAAGTTTGTTGTGGCTTATTTTGATGACATATTAGTATACAGTAGGAATTTGGAAGAGCATGTTGAACATTTGTATTGTGTGCTTGATGTTTTAAGGAACGAGAAATTGTATGCCAATATGAAAAAATGCGACTTTTGCAAGGATCATGTCATTTTTTTGGGTTATGTTGTGTCTGCTCATGGCATAGAGGTTGATAAAGAGAAGATTAAGGCAATTCAAGAAAGGCCTACACCTAAGTGTGTGAGTGATGTGAGGAGTTTCCATGGTTTGGCTAGCTTCTATAAGAGGTTCATTAAGGATTTTAGTACCATAACTGCACCATTGATTGAGGTGGTCAAAAAGAGTGTGGGTTTCAAATGGAGTAAAGAACAACAAGATGCCTTTGATTTACTTAAGTCTAAGTTGTGTAACGCACCACTTCTTGCTTTGCCTGATTTTTCTAAGATCTTTGAAATTGAATGTGATGCATCGGGCATTGGGATTGGGGGAGTTCTCATGCAAGAGAAACGACCTATTGCATTCTTTAGTGAGAAGTTGAGTGGGGCAACATTGAATTATCCAACTTATGATAAAGAAATGTATGCACTTGTTAGGACTTTAGAAACGTGGCAGCATTATTTTTGGCCTAAGGAGTTTGTAATTCACACTGATCATGAGTCTTTAAAATACTTAAAGGGGCGAGGTAAGTTGAATAGGAGACATGCAAAATGGGTTGAATTTATCGAAACTTTTCTTTATGTAATTCAATACAAGTTAGGTAAGGAAAATGTTATTGCTGATGCATTGTCACGTAGGTACACACTAATTAGCACTTTGAGTGTTAAGTTGTTGGGGTTTGAGCACATTATGGAATTGTACGCTAATGATGCTGACTTTAGTAACGTATATGCTGCATATGAGAAGGCTGCATTTGGTAAGTTCTATAGATATGAGGGGTATTTGTTTCAAGTAAATAAGCTTTGTATTCCACAAGGGTCTCTCAGAGCTTTACTTATAAGAGAAGCTCATGGGGGTGGTTTAATGGGACACTTTGGCATTCAAAAGACTTTTGATGTTTTAAATGAACATTTTTTCTGGCCACATATGAAAAGGGATGTTGAAAAGGCCTGTGCCAAGTGTATTACCTGTAGACAAGCTAAGTCTAGAGTTTTGCCCCATGGTAAGTATATGCCCTTAGAAATTCCCTGTGAACCTTGGACCAACATTTCTATGGATTTTATTCTTGGGTTACCTAGGTCCAAGAAGGGCCGAGATTGTATTCTTGTTGTAGTTGACAGGTTCTCAAAGATGGTGCATTTCATTGCTTGCACCAAAATGGATGATGCCACACACATTGCAAACTTATTCTTTAAAGAGATTGTTTGCCTACATGGAGTGCCGAAGAGTATTGTGTTAGATCGTGATGCAAAATTTTTGAGCCATTTTTGGAAAACATTGTGGGGTAAGCTTGGAACAAAGTTGTTGTTTTTTACAACTTGCCATCCATAAACTGAAGGACAAATTGAGGTAGTAAATCGAACTCTTGGTACATTGTTGCATGCCGTTATTGGTAAGAACTCTAGAACCTGGAAAGAATGTTTGCCTTTTGTGGAGTTTGCCTATAATCGTGTTGTTCATAGTGCTACAGGTTATTCTCCTTTCGAGCTTGTTTATGGTTTTAATCCATTGTCCCCTTTGGATTTAGTACCATTGCCTATACAGGATAGGGTTAATTTAGATGGGAAAAAGAAGGCGAAAGTGGTTAGGCAACTTCATGAGAAAGCTAGACTTAACATTGAGAGAAGAACCAAACAATATAAAACACAAGCCAACAAAGGTCGCAAGCATATCACTTTTGAACCTTGTGATTGGGTTTGGGTACATTTGCGGAAGGATAGATTTCCTAAGCAAAGGAAATCAAAGTTGCAATCAAGAGGAGATGGTCCTTTTCAAGTGGTAGCAAGTGTCAACGATAATGCATATAAACTTGACTTGCCAGGTGAGTATAGTGTGAGTGCAACATTTAATGTTTCTGACCTTTCTCCTTTTCTCTTTAATGATGTAGATGCTGATTTGAGGACAAATCATTTCGAGGAGCGCGGGAATGATGGAAACCATATTGTGCCAACTCAAATCGACAAGAGAGTAGATACTTTGCAAAACCTTGGAGGACCAATGACAAGGGCAAGGTCAAAGAAAATAAAAGAAGCTCTCAACAACCTATTGTGCGACATTTACTATCAAGAAGTTGCCAAGTACGAGTTAAGGAGGATGGAGTCTTCACCAAGGCTTGCAAATGTGTCATATGTGGAGGAATTTGTAAACCATGACCTTGGGAAGGAAGTTGGATTTGAGAGCCCATAATTAGGCCTTTAAGTAGGTTTTTTTCATGTGTTTTTATTATTATTTAGTGGGCTGGACAAAATTCCTTATTAAGCCCAACTTATTTAGTGGGTTAGACGAAATTCCTTATTAAGCCCAGCTTATTTAGTGGGTTGGATGAATTCCCTTATTAAGACCAGCTTATTAGTTAGGGTTTTTGGTGTTAGCATATAAAAAGGGCAAAAAGGGTGGCTGGGAGAGGCAGACCCATTTTCATGAGTGTATGAGCTATTTTCTCTAGTTCTTTGAGAACTAATTCTGAACTTTCATACTTGTGTGTTGGTTCACTAGACTTATCTTCTTCAACGTTGTTGTTGCTAGGAGTGGCGTTTGAATCTTATAGTTTTGGTTCTTGGTTGTTTATAATCTTTGGGTCAGAACTCCAAATCCCTTAACCTGTGTTAGAACGATCCTATACCAACATTGGTGTTGGGTTTTGTTTACATATAAATGGAGTTCGTATCATTAGTTCTGTGTTCCTTTGAACATGGGTCAAAGTTTTACTTTTGTTAAACCTAACTTAACTTTCTTGGGATTTTGAGTTCCTTATTTTGCTTAAGGGTTTAATTGTGTTCTTTAGGGTTCACATTAATTGAGCTCTTAATCTTATGACAAAGTGTTCTCTTTTTGAAATCATTTATGGAATCAATACACTCACTCCTATAGATTTGTTGCCCTTGCCAATTAAAGGTTTGGTGCATCTTGAAGTGGAGCTAAGGTAATGAATGATTTCTATGAAAGGATCAAGTCTCAATTTGAGAAACAAAATGAAATTCAGGAGAAGAAGGCCAAGAAAAATAGGAGAGCTATTATCTTTCAACCAAGAGACTAAGTTTGGATTCACTAAAGGAAGGAAAGATTTTCACCCAAGTGTAAGTCAAAGGTGAAGCTGAGAGCTAAAGGACCATTCAAGGTGTTAGAAAGAATCAAGGACAATGCCTACAAAATTGATCTACCAAGGGAATATAATATTTCAACAACATTTAGTGTTAAAAATCTTTCTCCTTATGTTGAAGATGAAGATTACAAAGGTTTGAGGACAAATCTTTTCTAACAAAGGGTGGATGTGCATTTTGCTCATGCTTTGCACCAACATGTCCAGCTATTGTTTCTCATTATGTGCTACTTGTAATATGGCTTTCATGGAACTAGTTTGCCAGATGTCATGCTATTTGTTAAAATGGTGCAAATCTAGTCAAAAGCATTAAATGTTAAAATGGTTGCTGCCAATTTGTTAAGTTTTCAATGATTCAAGTTTCTAAGTTAGATTTACTATTCTGCAATGTTCATAGGCATTAAATAAGGTTGAGACTT
The DNA here is from genome assembly GCA_019804595.1 of Bruguiera parviflora. NCBI lineage: Eukaryota > Viridiplantae > Streptophyta > Magnoliopsida > Malpighiales > Rhizophoraceae > Bruguiera > Bruguiera parviflora. Next base: position 4,145,181 of record CM034058.1, read on the forward strand.
CTATTTAAATGCTCTAGAGGTGTCACTTTGAGGCAGCCAACTTTGAATGACAATTGAGAGTTTTCTCTCTTGCTTGTTTTTCTTTTCTTATTCACACAAAAATACCTATTTTCAACTTAGCTTATTCGTACTCATTTTCTGCGAATGCACATCATTAACAATATCATCAAGAGACATACTTGAGTTTTGGTGTTTTTTTGTCAAACATAAAAGAGTGGTGACACTTATTAATTGGCAATTAAGGTCATCACAAACCACTTGTTGATTACCATAATTGAAGTTACGATGATCTCTCCATCCAAGATTGTAGGTGTTGGAGAAAGGATCATACTCTTGTTGTGGTTTCCCTCGGAATCCTTCCATGGCATTGGCTTGCTCCATTGGATTATCTTGAAGTGTTGGACACATATTAGTTAGATTTCCTTTAATTGAGCAAATGTCATATAATTGAACTTGTTGCATTTTTAATACAGCCATTTGACACACAAGAGAATTCAAACTAGCAATTTGTTGTTCAAGGGAAGATGTACTTACTTTATTGATATTCTTAGATGGTAGATCATGCCAAGTGCTAAATTGTTGGGAATTGACAACCATGTTTACTATATAATTCCTTATGGTTTCTAGGGTTTTGCTACCAATACTCCTCCACCAGTTGTGCCAATTTTTCTTCTATTTATTAGGAAAAATCCATCATAAAAGTATTGGGTTAAGAGTTGATCATTAATTAATGGTGAGGGAAACTTGCACAAAGCTTCTTAAAACATTCCTAATATTTATATTATTGAATGCTACATATCTCTTTTCAAATGGTAGCTGCTCTAAATGACAAAGAGTACTTCTCCAAGAATAGCCTCTTTATCTCATTCCATGAGGTGATGGATCCCAAAGATAAGTAATAGTGCCAATCCTATGCTAGGTTTGCCAATGAGAATAAGAAAGCCCTCCACTTGATTTGTTCTTCAAATATCCCAACAAGCTTCCTAGTTAAGTAGAGTACACAAAATTCCTTCAGATGTTTATATAAATCTTCACCTGCAAGACCATGAAAAGCTAGCAAATAGACTAGATTTTAATTTGAAAGCAACATCAACATTAGGATACTCTATGCAAAAAGGTTGTTAGACTAGGAGCCACCAACTCCTTAAGAGTTTGATTGTTGTTATTGGTGTTTGCATCCACAAATTTTGTCTCAATGTCACTTCATAAGCTTGATGATGATGATGCTAGGTTGGATATGAATGTAAGTTCCAATGAAGGTCGAAAAATCATGTGATTGTTGGCTTAAATGTAATCCATTATTTAATAGAGCTTTTGGTCAAACCCTTCATTAGACATACAAACCTACAACACAAGCTATATAGGACAACAATCACAAGAAAATAGATTGATTAAATAATCAAGTCCTAGTAATGATGCCAAATTTGATGTGTGCTTGATACACTAAAATTACTCTAAATCACTCAATTAACAAGTTTGTAATTAAGGTGGGTAGAGGTTGAATCCATAAAGATTGAGTTTTAATGAATCAGTTAATTAATGATCTTGGTCCTATTGAGTTCTTACAAAGAAAAGGGCAAAGGGAAAGGAGTTTGGTTTTAGTTAAACTAATAAAAATCAAAACCAAGAACTAATTGCAAATAAAATCAATTGATGAACACACTTTTGGCAATAAAGATGCTTAAACCATTGGATTCACACATTAATCATTGATACTGAAGATCATTAATTCTTTAATTTAATATCTAGCCTAGAATAATAACAAGTTCTATTATTCTAAAAGTTTCCTTAGTTCATTATTAATTAAGACAATCTCTTCAATTAATCTCTTATTAATTAAACTACCTAAGACAAGTTCTCTAGATATAAGTTATTGGTAGCATTAAGATAAGAGAGATAGCCAAATCCAAACAAAAATTTCACAAGTAGATTTGCTCAATTTTACACCATGTTCTCCCTCAAAATTAGACAAAGACTTGACCATAATTATTAATTTTTATTTGCTACTTAGCATTGGAATTATCAAGCAATTTATGCCTCTCTTGCCTTCATGCAATAGGAGATTCTGTACTTGTCCCTTTTACAAATCAGCTATAATAGCATCTTGCCTCTCCATATGATCTCTCATCTTACCAAACATAACATTCATGCACTCAAACTATTGTTGTATAGCTTAGAGTATGAATGAATCATCCTTCCTACCTTCCTCACTCACTCCCTTATCTTTTGAAATCAATTTGCCAACTTGCACCAAAAATATTAGAAAGAACCTCACACACACTCTCACATATTTCTCTTAATTATTGTTACTCAACCCTTAGTAGTGACAAGCACTTCAATACACCTTTGGTAGTTTAAATCTAGACCGTTGATTCATTTCTTTTTAACAAGGCTTATCCTTTCATTGCAAGAGTTATCAACTCAAAATAATCATGAAATTAAATTTTTGTGTTTACACTAAACATCTATAGGGATTTTATTTCTTTTTGATTAATATCGAGTTTATTAAAGAAACTTTTAATTCCTTACCCAATTGCTTAAGTTACAAATTTTTTCAAGGAACATCTAAAAGAGTAAAAGGCCCCTAATATCTTTCAAATGAGGTGATTCATCAAAGATATGGTATGTAGTATAATCATTTATGATGGTAGTTGCATTAATGCAATTAGCACAATATGGTTGAAAATTTGAATTTACATACTATGAAGTATCTTAGGTCAAATGAGTTTCGATGGTTGAATAAATGTGATGAATTCAAGGTAAATAAGCAAGTGTTAGTGTCATTTTCTATCAAAAGGTACCATGATGAAGTCTTATGTGATGTTGTGCCTATGCATGTGGGTCAATTCATTTCTTACAAATAAGGCTTTTCCTTTAATTGCAAGATTTAGACTACAAAAGGTCTATTAATGTGCTTGTTACAAAGAATATAATGTTTGACATACAAAAAAATGGCGATTTTGTGATCATTTGAGGGAATAAGTCCTTGAAATAAAAGGAGAAACCTTGTTAGTCCAAAATGAAGTGATAGTCTCATCTTTTAGCTATTGAACAATTCAAACCATTGATGGAAAGCTAATTAAGATTAATGACTCCTAAATTTGATAAATTTTAATGGATTTAGAGTAATAAATGTGTATTTATGTGTTTGTAGCAAGTATTTTTGGTTCAATTCTTCATTAATGAGACCACCTCTTTATTTCTTTCACACAAGGCTCCACTTCTCATTACAAGAACTCATTCATGCAAAGTGATCTTGAAAATGACTTTGGTGCCCACAAGAAACACTATATTCATCGTAATAAAAATGCATTAAATTCCATCAAATAAATGAGTCTTTAATAATGATTAACTTTTGTTACAAGTATTTTTGGTTTAATTCTTAAATGATGAGACCATCTCTTCTTTTCTTCCCAATAAGGATCCACTTTTCATTACATGAACTCATTCACATCAAATTATCTTCAAAATAACTTTTATAACCATAACAAATATTATACCCATTGTAATAGACACGTCTTTACACCTTTGGTATCAAGAATCCATTGAATTCCATCAAACAAAAGTCACTTAGGGCTTTTCTGCCTTGGACCTTATCTTTCTACTACTGTTTATGCCATTTTATTTTATAACAGAGTTTAACTCCTTTAGCAACTACCTTAACCATTAACTTACCATAAGTATAATTGGAGTAGTCAATAACTCCTATATGACAAGATTTTAATTTGTTTTAAACTCTTTCAAAAAAGAGGGTAGGTAATCGTGATAAAAACTTCTCTTTTCAAAAAATACTTTGACTATCTTCTTTAGTAAACACTTTTGAAAAGAATGTCTTTATACCACTTAAATTAGGATAAGTCTAAACATCTTAAATTAATAAATTGTCCGTATGTTTTATCTACTAGTAAAGTAACTGAGCCAACAAAATGATTAGTAATAGTATAAATTAGTGTATTAATAATATCAGATGCTTGCAAAACTTGTTTTAGCTTAACAATATTAAAGATTAGAAGCTTAGCTTTATTTGGCAAATAAAAATCCCACCAACCTTTAAGCTAGCTTATAAGGCCATTGACAATAAACCTTTTGATTTTGAGGTCATAATTATTACTCTTAACTTTTGCAACAATACCAACATCATCATATAATGTAGCCAAATGAGAATCCAATTTTTAGACATATCATCTAGATTCCATTCTATTATGCTATTACCATTATAGAGTACATAATTATACTTAGACTATTCCTTTAATTAAAGGTCATCCGAAGTAGGTTTTAAGTAGTATAGTTTCATAAGTACTTTATTAAAAGCCATTTTATTAATTTCCATAGTTCCTCTCTTACTAGAGGAAGATGAATCATTGGAATTTTGTTATAATAAGAACAATTCTTGAATTTTTTCAATATAATCTTCAGAAATTGAATATTCTCCTTTTAATACTACCTCTATTCTTTCTTCTTTTCCTAATATAGAGGCATCTTTTTCTTTTAATATAAGTTTACTTAACCTTTTGACTATTTCATCAACCATTTCTAACTTTTCAAAGGTTTACCTGTCATATTAAATAATCTATTTTCTCTGAAGTCATGGATTTAAATAAAACCCTTTTTTTCAATCTCTAGTTAACTAGAGGTCTTAAAGTTTGCTGAACTTTAGATTTATGTATTACTTCATCTATTTTTTCTTCAACTTAGTTGAGTTGATTTCCAACTAACTAAAGATACAAATTGGTATAGTTCTCTTATTCTATAATAGCATTTGTGGAGGGCACACCTTTTTGTAAGGAAAGGCTACCACTTATTTGTCTTTAATTTTAGTATTTAAATTAAGTGTAGAAGGGTCAATAGAATTAACCCTATTATCTTTTCGTGTAAAGTATTCTTGATATGCTTTTTCAAGAATCATATACTCTTTCGAGGCAAAAAAATCTAAAAACAGTTTTTTCTTGAATTTATAAACCTTTTCTAAGTAAGTAAATATATCAATTGGTTCTTTCTACTAATTCCATATTTTTGACATATTTTATGGTGTTTATGCCAAATTGCTCTTTGTTTTTCATCAAAAGTAACAAAGAACCGTTTTCTTTTTAAAGTATTTATAAGAGAACTCTCTTAACTTTTCTTCAGTTTCATTAACCTTTTCTAAAACATAGAGACTCCTATCTTCATTTGGATAGCCCATATCTGAGTAAGAAAGAGATTTGGGCCTATAGGCCTGACTAGATGTACCTTTTGGTTAATTAACTACAAAGGCTGAAGTTAAGGGGGGAAAGTCAACCTTTACTGGAGTTGACTAACTTGCTCTTTTGTTCTCCAAATACCATCTAACTTAATGATGGGTACTAAGGAGGTAGAATATCTAGGTTAAACTTTTTCTTTACCCTTTTTAAGGTTTAACCTAACACTTCTAGATGGAGCAAATCAAATTTCAAAATCCCTACCTTGATGTTCAATAATTTCTTCAATTTATCTATTAACCTATTTCATAGGTTCAATAGCCTTTTGAAAGACCCATTTCTTAGGTAATTTAACCTGATCCCATGTTTAGTTCTTGGAATCATTATATTAGATTTTGACTTATTAGTCAAAAACAATGTAGTGCTTCCTTTATCTGCATATTTAGTTGGGATTTCTTTGATTCTAAGAATTGTGGTGTTCATAATCTTATAATGTATCCTATAAATAAGAATTAAATTCTCTAAAGTAGGCATCATATCAAATCTTTCAATTTCAATATTTAAACATAAATCTTGCATTAAATTTGGATCTGATAATGACAAAGTAAAATTTGGAAAGCAAGAGAACCAAATTGGTTCATCACTTAATGTCAATTCAATTCCTCCTAATAAGGAGTCATGAAAACAATTATGTCTTTAATCTCAAACACATATAATTGCTGAGTTATTTAAACCCAATCTAACAGTAAGTTTTAATGCTACCTATACCATACCAACATGAAGAAATTTATACTTATGTTGGTGTGAGTTAATAAGCTCCTATAATAATAGAAAGAAATCATTATAACTTTGAGTTAATAGTAACAATTGTTCAACAATTTTTATAATATAATCAACTTTTGAAAAGAAACTTCCCTATTTAGAAACTTGGGAAGAAGAAGAAGGCAAAGTCTAATTTTGCAAATAATTATTATTTAAATTTTCATTAATTATTATTTCTTTGTTCTTAGAAAATCTACTACTACTATCCTTAGCTAAACTATTACTTCTAAATAATCTATCTAGTCTTAAACTGTTCATGACATATCATATCACTATCATTAATTTATGCCATAACCCTATATGACTTGGGGTTATAACAACAAGTCGTAGATGAATTTAGACCATTAGGATTACCTAAAAGATCAAGTTTATAGGATAAGAATCTAATAAACAACAAATATCTTAGAACCTGGGTTTGGCTCTAATACTTCATATGCAGCAATACATAATACAAAACAAAACAAACAAGCACACAATTAAAATATGCATAATGTAAAAGGAAAGAGAAACTTACATTAATAAAGCTTTCTTTGAATATTGAATGTTGTTACAAGCTTTTGAAAAAGAAAGAAAATTTTACAAGTGAGAGAGAGGGGATGAGAGAGTGACTAATTTGGTCTAGACCAAGCCTACCTTGCCCTCCCTTTGATCATTTATTTCTACATATAAAAAGGTTAATAATTGGCACTAGTTAGACACATTATTATCCTAAAAGTAATCTCTTTTTAAAGTAGATGTGCAATTATTGTACTCCTTTCACATTCTTTCTACCACATCATTATCATTTAACTTTAGCTTTATTAAAGTTGTCTTGACTCACCTGTCTTTTATAGCTCATATGAGTCCTAGGAAGCTTGCATCATATCTTCATCATTAAGGTGCTTTTGGCTTTTTTTAGCTTGATCTGTCTACGAGTCTTTAGACAAATGGAGCAAGTTGGCCATCATTTTCAATAATCTTTCCTTTGACATAGACTCCATTAAAGTCTTTAGTATCCGCAGGAGTGGTTGAAGTTAGTTTTGGTGGTGGAGCATTTGGACCATTAATATGGATAATTCCTTTTGCCATATAAACTCCATCACAAAAAAAATCAAACTTTTCCCACCAATAAATATTAATCCATTTGGCTAGCCATGTAATATGTTTAATGTCCACATTTACAACATTCATCTGCTTGGCCATAACTACATAATCCCATTTAATAATCCATGGGACATGATACCAAGCAATGAGCATTAGTAATGATTCTTTAACCACTTTGTTAGCTTCACAAAAAAGTTCATAAATAATTCTTACCTTATGGGGTAAAGTCAGATGATGTAAACCTCATTTGAAAAACCAAGTTTTAAACTAGTTTGGAATTTTTTTTTTGGGTCATACAAAAGATGTATCTTAATGAACCAATTAAATTTCCTTTAATTGTTTTCATTTATTAAAGCCTTTTCCCATGCTTCAATATAATCAAAGTAATTAAAGATCTTAACCTTCCACCATTTTTTCAATTCACGGTAGCTGAAGAGATCAACTTGTCAATCTTTTGGATAATGAATTTTCTTTATCTTAAATTCGACATAGGCCCAATCTCTGAAGCCATAACCGAAGTTGCTTCCCAATTCTCTTTTAATGGGTTTAATAAACATTGAGCCTGTTTCATAAAGTATTTGTTAATAATACAAGCAATCTTTCACATTAGTTTGTTGAAACATATCATCATTAAGATAAAATTCTATGACCTTATTATGACTAAGTTAAGCATAATTATTTTCTATACTACAAAGATAATCTATATGCTTTGGAATCAAAGGATATATAATGGTTTTACCTAGGGCACACTCATAAGCATCATCTCGAAGTTCATCAATTTCTTTTGTTCTTGCTAAGAACTGAGGCCCTTGCATTATTGGCCTTTTACTTATTAATTAATTCTCTATAAAAACTCATGAGTTAAGAAATCTAGTAATGCATTAGAATTTCTCTTAATAAACTCAACCTCAAAATCAAATATAGAGAATATTCCTTGCCATCTTACAAAAATTTGCTTAGAGGTAAGATTTTTGACATCTTTGTTAAAGATGTCTTTTATGGCCTTCTATTCAATTCTTAAAAGAAACTTATGATTTAATAAATCACTTTCAAATTTTTGAATCCATAGCATAATAGCTAAAATTTCTTTTTTAATAGTTGAGTAATTAACTTTAACTCCTTTCTAGACACAAGAAGTGAAGCAAACTAACTATTCTTTAAAGTTAATCCTCTGTTTATGGATTCCTCCATATCCTTTATCTAATGTGTTAGTCTCAACTATTTTAAATGCATTAGGATGAGAAGGGGCTAAATAGGGTAGTTCTTTAGATTTTAATTTTATATTCTTAATTGCCTTTGTATGTTTAGCCTTCCATTTAAGAGGATTCTTTTTTAGCCTTTCAAATAAAGGCTTAACTTCATAAACTAATTGTCTGTAAATATTTGAAATATAATTCAAACATCCTAAAAACCTTTGCAATTGTTGGTTTTCTTTTATTTCTTTAGGTAATTTAAATGTAAACTCAATTACTTAGTTAATAGGATAATTGTACCATTTTTTATGATGTGACCAAGGAACCTAACCCTAGTTTGAAATAACTTCATCTTTCTTGTTGACACAACAAGGCGTGCCTTTTCAATAACCTTTAAGAAAAGGTCCAAATGCTTAAAATGTTATTCAATTGTGTTAGAAAATACTAATATGTGATCAATGTAAATAATAATGAAAGCTATATAAGCATTAAATATTTCATTCATGATTTTTTGAAACTCAAAGGGTACATTTTTTAACCCAAAAGCCATCACATTCCATTCATAATGTCCAAATATAACTGCAAATGTCATCTTATACTTATCCTCTACATGAATTTAGATTTGCCAAAATCTTAATTTCATGTCAAATTTTGAAAATATTTGAGCTTTATACAACCTATTTAATAAATCCTTTTTATTAGGTATTGGATACCTAATTCATGTTAGTGCCTTATTTAAAAACTTATAATTAATAACTAGTCTTGGAACTCCTCATTCCACCTTAACAGCATTTTCAACATGAAATGCTAGACAACTCCATGGACAATTGTTTTTCTAATAAGCCCCTTTTGCACGTGAACATTTATCTCCTTTTTACAAGTTTCTAAATGTCTTGATCCCTTGGCTATGAGCCAAGCCTTAATGGGAATCTAACTTTCATTTGAAAGTCACTTCATAAGGTAGTCTTACCACGTGCCTTTTCCTACCCTAAAAGGTAGTGAAAATTTCTACACAAATTAATGTTTCAAATCTTGTTTGTATCTTCTGTATTTTATTTTGAATAATAAGAGAGTTGATCCTTTCTTAAAGGTGTTACCCTTTACTTCACTTCAAAAAGATTGAATAAATCTCTCTTTTCTCCTTATTGATTTATGAAGTAAATCTATCTTTTTGAATTGAGGAGTAGATATGAATTTAAAGCTAATAAGTTTTTCATTTATTTCTCAGAAAATCTCTTTATTATTTATTTCCTTAATAGGTACAACATATGAAGAAAATGATTTCCTAAAATTACATCTTGAGATAGGTTTTCAACCAATATAAATGGAATCTTAATATGGATCCCATCATTGCAAATAGTGGCCTGAGATAGCTTATTTTTAATAACAAACTTACTTTTATCTACAGTGTTTAACACTTCCATTATTTTCAAAATGTATTTTAAAGGAACTATTCCTTCATTAATATAGTTCATATTAGCACCTAAATCAATTAAGGCTACTATAGAAGCGACATATTCTTTATTGACCACTACTGTGATCTATCATATTAACATATTGGAGAGTAGTCAGTTCTTCCTTTAAGGAAGTTTCTGAAATATCCAAAGGATCAAAAAGATCATTACCTTAATCAAATACCAATTCTAACATTGTTACTCTTCCTTTTAATTCTTTTAGTTTAGTTTTTAACTAATCAATTTCAACTTTAAGCTCTGTAGTAAAAGGTTTTATTGTTATTATAGTTTTTAAACTAGAATGATTATTTTTAATTCTTTAAATAATAGTTTTTAAACTATAATGTTCTTTTAGATTTTTCATTTTATTTTTATTTTGAGACAAATGGAGATATTTTTCCAATTGTTCTGATTTGGATTTGTAATTTTATCAATAAGATCCATAATCATATTATTTTCTTTTGTAAGGACTAATAAATCATTACTTTTACATAAAGCTTGATAATAATTGCATCGTCCATCACAACTATTATCACACTCTTCTTCAAAGGTGGTTTCTTCTTCAAGAAAATCTACCTCTAGATCTAATTCTTTAGATTTGTCTTCTAATAAGAAGATGTGCATCAATGACTTCTTAAGGTCCTCATTAATTGATAATTCCTGAATTTTTTGTTTCATTTTACATTTATTACAATAATGACCCACTTTTCTGTATTTATAGCAAACAACTATTTTCTTTTTCTTTTTCTGTGGAACAGGCTTCATTTCCTCCTAAAAAGGCTCCTTCTTTACTTATAAGAACTCATACACGCAAAATGATCCTAAAATTAATTTTTTTTCCTACAATAAATATTATCTTTATTAAAACAAGTATGTCTGTAGACTTTTGGTATTATAAATGCATTAAATTCAATCAAACAAAGAAGTCTTTGATAATGATTATCTTTTTTTACAAGTATTTTTAGTTCAATTCCTAAATACTGAAATTGTCTCTTTATTTCTTCCTAACAAGGTCCTCCTCACACTACAAGGACACATTGATACAAAATGACCTTCAAATTAACTTTTGTGTTTATAGCAAATATTATACCCATTTTAACAAGTACATTTATACACATTTAATAGTCTAAATTCATTGAATTTCATCAAACAAAAAAGTCATTGGTCATTATTAGCTTTTCTTACAAAAAGATCCTAAAATTAACTTTTTGCCCACAATAAATATTATATTCATTGCAACAAGCATATTTGTAAGCCTTTGGTACTCCAAATCCAATTGATTTCATCAAACAAAGGATTTTTTTGATAATAATTAGCACTTCTAACAAGTATTTTTGGTTCAATTCCTAAATAATTGGACCATCTCTTCATTTCTTCCTAACAAGGCCCCACCTTTTACTACAAGAATTCATTCACACTAAATAATCTTGAAATTAACATATACAAATAATTTAAACATTACGAGCATAGGTAGAAAAGTTTGTATTACATAATGATTCAAACAATAATTTATGAATTAATTAAGGAATTATGTTTAAATAAATTGAAGTGCTAAGTAGAAAGTTAGTAATTAAAAGATGATCTTTATTCAAAGCATATAATGAATTGTTTAGTTGATTAATCACTATAATAGTGACAAATATTTCATGATCATTTTGTGTGAATTACTCTTATTAGCAAGAAATGAAGTAATGGACTTATCTTTCAGCAAATGGACCTTTTATATCATGCAATAAAAGATAGTTAAGATGCATAAATTATATGTTTGATGGAATTCAATGAACTCAAATTACCATAGATGTATTAATGTCCATGTAACAATGAATATAATGTTTGGAGTGGATATAAAAGCTTATTTCTTGAACTTTTTGTGCTAAATTCATGATCAGTCTATATGAATGGCTCCTCAAAATAAAAGGAAAAGTCCTATCAACGAGAAATGAAGGGGCAATTTCATCTTTCAGGCATTACCATGTTTGATTCAAACCACCAAAGGTGAATTGACATGCTTGTCTCAAAGAATATAATGTTTGATGTCTACAAAAATGTTAATTTCATGATCATTTTGAGGGAATAAGTCCTTGAAATGAAAGGAGAAGCCTTGTTAGCTCAAAATAAAGTGACAATCTCATCTTTTAGCCATTAAACAATTCAAACCATTGATGGAAAGTTAATTAAGATATGAATTTCCATGGATTCAGGCTAATAAAGGTGTATTTATTTGTTTGTCATGTTAAATATAATGTTTGGCACATAAAAAAAAAGTTAATTTCATCATCATTTTGTGTAAATAAGTTATTGCAATTAAAGGAAAAGTCTTATTTGTAATAAATGAATTGGCATGCATGCATTGGCACATCACATAAGACTTTATTATAGTACCTCTTGATGGAAAATGACATCAACACTTGCTTATTTACCATGACATTATCACACTCATTTAACCATTGAAACTTATTTGACCTAAGATACTTCATAGTATGTAAATTCAACTTTTTCTGCCATATTGTGCTAACTGCATTAGTGCAACTATTACCATCAATAATCATACTACATACCATATCTTTGATATGGCACAACATTTGAAAGATAAATAGAGCCTTTTACTCATTCAAATGTTCCCTCCAAAAATTCATGAGTTAGGAAATTAGGTAAGGAATTAGAAGTTCCTTTAATAAATTCAATAACAATGGCAAAAATAGGTAAAATTCCTATATATGTTTAATATGAACATAAAAATTTAATTTCATGATTATTTTGTGCTAATAACTCTTGCAATGAAAGAAGAAGCCTTGTTAGAGAGAAATGATGTAACAGTCTTATGTTAATCAAGATGAATATAACATTTGGCTGACTTTAGTGGATTTAAATTATGAAAAGTGTATCAACGTGCTTGTACACTATGAATCTAATGGTTGGTGTAGACACAAAATTTTATTTCATAATCATTTGTGTGAGTTACTCGTACCATGAAAGGAGAAGCTTTATTAGTAAGAAATGAAGTGATGGACTCATCTGTCAGCAAATGTACCATTTATATCATGCAATAAAAGATAATTAAGATTGGGAAGGATACCTTAGGCTAACAATGCCTGCTTCAATGAAACTTCAAACTAAGGAATCATATTAGAAATAAAAACCAATAAGTCTCATAATGCTTGCTCCAATGAGTACAATCCTTATAACCAAAAATAAAACCTAAGCCTTGACATTAAATTAACTTTTGTTTCTACACCAAAAAGTATAGTTAATTTAAAAAGCATGTTAATGAACCTTTCATAATTTGAATCAATTGAAGTCCATAATACATTGGAATCCGTTATTTTGATTAGATTTTCATATATGGTTTAGATGGTTCATTGCTGAAAATATGTGACCATCACTTCATTTCTTGCTTTTAAGATTAAAGACTCTTTAAAAATATAAGATGCCTCTTTAAAAGAGGAACTAAGAGCTCTTCAATATGTCAATCTTATTGATAGGGTTATTACCATAAATGGCATACAAAGATTAGGGTTGTAGTCAACACGAAATACATATTTTCTACTATTGCCTTAATAGACTAAGGTATAGGTATGAACTATATTAATGCAGCAATAGCACCTTTAAAATACTTTTCAAAAACTACAAAAATAGTAAATGTGCTGATAAAAGTAAGCTTATTATAAGATACAAACTATCATAAGTTGCGATATGTATTGAAGAAATTTTGTATTGAAATTCCTTTTGTTTAGGTAAAATATCTATCCCAAGATGTTATTTTAGGAAGTCTCTTTTGATACATGTTATATCCTATAAAGGATATTAGTGATTAAAGGATTTCCTAAAATAATCAATTACAAGCCTTTATATAAGGCCTTAAGATGGATAGATATCATATACCCAATAAGCAAGATTTGCTTAATAGGCTTTATAAAGCTTAAGTATACTCAAAATTTATTGTGAAATCTAGTTATTGGCAACCCCAAATTCAGGAGAGAGATAAATATAAGATAGCATTTACATTTCTATTTGGTCATTATGAATGGAATGCAATGTAGTTTAAAGTAAAAAACACACCTTATGGATTTCAAAAAATAATGAATTAAGTATTTAATGCTTATTCAACATTTATGATTGTTTATATTGATGATGTCTTAGTGTTTTCTAATACCATTGAACAACATTTTAACATTTAAACCTTTTCTTAAAGGTTCTAGAAAAGTATGTTAATATACCTTTTCAAATGTAAAGCCATTGAAATCCATCAAAAATAGGAGTCATTGTTCTTAATTAACTTTTCTTACATGGATTGAATGGTTCATTGCCATAACGATGAGATCGTCACTTCATTTCTTAATAGCAAGGATTCTCCTTTCATTGCAAGGAATCATTTGCCCAAAATAATACTAATTCCATCAAGGATGCTTTAATTATAAGGGTGCCTATTTGTGTTAGAGCTATGATCAGAACAAATCTTATAACTCCATTTATGCTAATAAAGGGAACCCATAAATATTTCCCACATTGGTAAAGAATTGAATCACATTGCAGCCATCTAGTATGCCATTGAAGATTCAATTCTTGTTTGAGGAAGGACAACAATTTAGAGATTTGGAAAGGATCGAGCCATTCGATGTGCCACTAAATTCAACAAGTGTAGTTAGATTCCTTTGAAGCATCAGATAAATGAACTTGTTTTGAGGGCAGTTTACCTAGATCATAATCTTCACATATGGCAAGATAGAGCTTCTTTTAAATTGATCCTAACCCATGACTTTACAAAAGTTCAAGGATCAAATCATTTTTGCTAATATGGTAAATATAGGATGTATACCTTTTTTGACTTTATAAAACAACTCATTAAACATTTCATGGATATGCCTAGTGACGTTAGGAATTAAAAGAAACTCATCTATAAGGGGGGCCATCCAAACAAACTCTCCATCTTGCCCCTGGTCTTGACTCATGCAGTTGATAACAAACTAAAAAAGATGCATTCTTCTTCATGTTTCCCTTTGACTCTAATTATAAGGAGAATTTGGGACCTCCTTGCATTGATAAATTTTGACATGTCCTTGACATTTTTCATAGTAGCATTTAAAGCATATACATCCCTTTCCAAATGACTAGGTGGATTAAGGAAACCTTCAATCTCCTTTAGAAGAAGGTACATGCCAATTTTGCTAAAAGTAAAGCAAAGATATTGTAGGTCCTAACATAAAATGGATTATTTGACATTGACATCAAGGAAATAATCGATGTCTTCATAAATATTTGGAATGCCAACTTTTGAGCAGTAGGCTAAGAGTCCTATGTTTGTTTGGGGGCAGAGTAGACTGTCTAACATTGAATTGCAAAAGTAGTGGCATAGGTTCATATTGAGGGCAATCTTTGAGTTACTCAAATATCATTGTAGTAGCTTTTGGCATAGGCTAAAGTGTGTTCCATAATTTGTATAATGACTAGAAAGTTTTTCTAACACTATAGGTGGCAAACAACATTTATAGTACCATTTATAGTTCAACTTTTCAACCATATCATGCTAACTACATTAGCACAACTATCACCATTAGTAATCATGTTACATACCTTATCTTTGATGAAGCACCTCATTTGAAAGATATTAAAGGCCTTTTACTCATTTAGAAGTTCCTTACTAAAATTTACAAGTTAGGAAATCAAGTAAGGAATTAGAAGTTCCTTTAATAAACTCGATGTCAATGTTAAAAAAAGATAAAATTTCTATATATTTTTAGTGTAAACACACAAATTTAATTTCATGATCATTTTGTGTTAATAACTCTTGCAATAAAAGGAGAAGTCTTGTTAGAAAGAAATAAAATGAAGATCTCATCTTAATTAAGATGAATATAATGTTTGATCGACTTCAATGAATTTGAACTACCAAAGGTTTATGTTTAGTAAAAGTTGTATAAGTATTAAATAATTCATTCATAATCATTCCAAATTTAGAGGGTGGATTTTTTAACCCAAAAGGCATTACATTCCATTCATAATACCCAAATGGTACTATAAATGTTGTTTTATATTTATCTTTTTTGTAAATCTAGATTTGCCAATAACTAAATTTCATATCAAATTTTGAAAATGCTCAAAATTCATAAAGCCTATTAAGAAAATATTTCTTATTAGGTATAGGATACCTAATCCATCTTAAAGTCTTATTTAAAGGCTTGTAATTAATGACTAATCTTGGAAACCCTTGTTCCATTTTTGTAGTATTTTCAACATAAAATGTTGGGCAACTCTAAGGGCTATTACTTTTTCTAATAAGCCTCTTTTTTTGGAGATCATTATTTCCTTTTGATAGATCTCTAAATGCCTTAGCCCCACCATGGCTATGGGTTAGACCTCAGTAGGAATTTAACTTTCATTAAAAGTTACTTCATATCGTAGTTCTACCAAATGTTTTTTATTATTCTTAAAGGCAATAAGAATCTTTGTATAGACTAATGATTCTAGCCTTTTTTATATTTCCTATATCTTAACTTGAATAACAGGAGTATTAATTTTTTCTTATAGGTGTTTAGTTTTTACTTCATTCTGAAGAGATTGAATAAATCTCTCTTTTCTTCTTATTGTTTTTTGAAGAAAAACTATTTCCCTATATTTAGAAGTAGATATAAATTTAAAACTAATAAACATTCCATCTATTTCTAAGATAATCACTTTATCATTAATCTCTTTAATAGGATACAACATATGCAAGAAAGGATTTCCCAAAATTGTGATAGGTCTTTAACTAGTACAAATGGAATTTCAACT
This sequence comes from Bruguiera parviflora, assembly GCA_019804595.1. Classification (NCBI taxonomy): domain Eukaryota; kingdom Viridiplantae; phylum Streptophyta; class Magnoliopsida; order Malpighiales; family Rhizophoraceae; genus Bruguiera; species Bruguiera parviflora. The sequence continues at coordinate 4,161,678 of CM034058.1, forward strand.
TAAATTCCATCATTACATATAGTAGCTTGTGATAGTTTATATTTCTTAACAAGCTTACTTTTGTTGGTAGTGTTTAACACTTCTATTGTTTTTGAAAAGTATTTTGAAAGAATTATTCCTTGATTAATACAATTCATATTAGCGTCTGAATCTATTAAGGCTACTATAGAAAAGATACATACTTTAGTGACTACTACAATAATCTAAGTATGCCATTTATGGGTAATAATCCTATTAATTGGGTTGACGTATTGCATGGTACTTAATTCTTCTTTTAAAGAAGTACTTGGAGTATCAAAAGGATCTTTCTCCTTTTTTGTCACAAATTCCAGTACTTATACTCTTTCTTTTAATCCTTTTATGTCAATTTTTAACTGATTAATTTCAACTTTAAGCTCTCCAATATAAAGGACTATTATTGTTTTTCTAGTTTTTGAACTAGAATGGTTATTACTAACTCTTTGAATAATAGTTTTTAAATTGTAATCTTCCTTTGGTTCTTTAACCCTAGTTTCATTTTAAGATAAATGAAGATATTTTTCTAACTATTCTCTATTTTCTTTTGGATTTGTAGTCTTATTAATAAGATCTAATATCAAATTATCGTCTTTTGTAAGGATTAATAAAACATTGATGGAAAGCTAATTAAGATCAATGACTCTTATATTTGATGAATTTCCATGGATTCAAACTAATAAAGGTGTATTTATGTGTTTGTCATGATAAATATAATGTTTGGTGTAGCAAAAAAAGTTATCATTTGTGTGAATGAATTCTTACAACTAAAGGAGAAGCTTTATTTGTAAGAAATAAATTTATGATCTCATTCTTCATGAATTGAACCATTCAATCCCTATAAGAAGCACAAATAAAGATAAATGCCACCTTTCTTTGATGGAATTCAATTGATTTAGAGTAACAAATGTTTAAAGACATGCTTGTTGCAATAAATATAATGTTTGGTGTAGATACAAAATTTAATTTTATAATCATTTTGTTTGAATTACTCCTTACAATGAATAGTGAAGCCTTATTTACCATGAATGAAGCGATGACCTCGTCTTTCAACCAATGAACCATTCAAACCATATAAGAAAAGTTAATGAAGATCAGTGACTCCTATGTTTAATAAACTTCAATGAATTTAGATTACTAATGGTGTATTAATAGCTTAGTCATTATGGATCTAATAATAGGTCTTGATAGAAAATTTAATTTCATGAACATTTTGTTTGAATAACTCCTTGTAATGAAAAGTAAAGCCTTGTTAGTAAAAAAAATGAAGTAATGGTCCCATCTTTATGGCAATGAACCATTCAAATCATGTAGGAAAAGTCAATGGAGAATGATGACTCTTATATTTGATAGATTTCAATGGATTTAGGCTTGTAAAGGTGTATTAACATACTTTTCTATAATCTTTAAGAAAGTTTTAAATGTTTAACGTGTTTTTCAATGGTTTAGAAAGGACCAAACCATCATCAATATAAATAATTGTAAATGTTCAATAAACCTTAAATATTTCATTCATTATCTTTTGAAATGCAAAAGGTGAATTTTTAATCCAAACAACATTCTATTCCATTCATTATGACCAAATAAAACTATAAATGTTGTCTTATATTTATCTCTTTCATGAATTTGGACTTGCTAATAACCAAATTTCACATCAAATTTTGAATATATGTAAGCTTTATAAAGCCTATTAAGCAAATCTTTCTTATTAGGTATAAGATATCTAATCCATCTTAAGGCCTTATTTAAAGGCTTGTAATTGATTACTAATCTTGGTACTCTATTTTACAATTTAGCTATATTTTCAACATATAAAGCATGGTGACTTTAAGGACAATTACTTTTTCTAATAAGTCCTTTCTTTAAGAGATCATTTATTTCTTTTTTACATATTTCCAATGTCTTGATACCATAGCTATGGATTTGACTTTCATTGGAATCAAGCATTCATTGAAAGTCATTTCATAAGGTAGTTCTACTACATGCTTCTTTCTATTGCAAAAAGTCATAGGAACTTCTGAACAAACCATGGTTTCCAACTTTTTTTGTATTTTCTATATTTTTACTTTAATAATAGGAGTATTAATTTTTTTCATTTAGAAGTTTATTTTTTATTTCAGCAAGTAGAGATTAAATAAATCTCCCTTTTCTTCTAATACTTTTTTGAAGTACATCTATCTTCCTATACTGGGGAGTAGATACAAACTTAAAGCCAAAAAGCTTTCTCTTTATTTTGAAATAAATCCCTTAATCATTAATCTCCTTTATAAGATGTAATATAAAAAAAGGGATTTTCCAAAATAACATCTTAAGATAGATTTTTTACTAGAACAAAAGGAATTTCAATACAAATTTCTTCATTATATATGGTAGCTTGTGACCGCTTGTATCTTATAATAAGCTTACTTTTATTAGTAATATTTAATACTTTTGTAGTTTTTGAAAAATATATTGAAGGTACTATTTCTTCGTTAATATAGTTTATATCTGTGCCTGAGTCTCTTAAGGTAATAGCAAAAAATATGTATTCTTTGTTGATTACAATTGTAATCTTTGAATACCATTTATGGTAATAACCCTATCAATAAGATTGATATGATAAAGAGCTCCTCAGTCCCCTTTTAAAGAGGTATCTTATATATCTAGAGAGTCTTTGATCTTTTCAAACATAGTTTGTATGATTATAGTCCTTTCTTTAAATTCCTTTATTTTAGATATTATTTAATTAACTTCAACTTTAAACTCACTAATAGAAGGCTCTAATTCTCTAGTTTTAAAATCAAAATGATTATTCTAATTCTTTGAATGACAATTTTTAAACTGTAACATTCTTCTAGTTCTTTAACATTAGTATCCTTTTGAGCTAGATGAAGATATTTTTTTAATTACCCTCCTTTTTACTTTGGATTTGTTATTTTATTGATAAGGTTCCAATTCAAATTATCTTCTTTTGCAAAACTAATAAGTTACTACATTTACATATTTGTTTGATAATAGTTGCATTGTCCATTACAACTACTATCTGAATTAGTATCTAAGGTAGCTTCTTCCTCAAAAAGGATTACACTTAAATCTGATTTTTCCTGCTTACTTTTTGATAAGAAAATATACATTAGTAACTTCTTAAGGTCTTCTTCTAGAAATAACTCTTGAATTTTGTGCTTCATTTTATATTTATTAAAGTAATGTCTTATCTTCTGGCACTTATAACAAATTATTATTTTTCTTTTATTTTGGAATTAAGCCTCCTTTTGGTTTTTTTTTTCTTTCATTTCCTTTGAATAAAAGGTTTTTTTCTTTATTTTTTTAACTATGGGTTTATAACCCTTTTTTCTTGACTTTGCCAGAATAATCCATGGGTGGATAATCCATTTGCTTGTAGAAATCTCCTAAAACTCTTCTATATTAAGCTTCAACCTTTTGTAATTGTTTATGTAGTTTAATTTTATTGTAAAGTTTGACTCCTTCTTGCATTACTTCAATAGCTAATTCTCCACAAACATAGTTAGAATAGTTGATAACTCTTACATGATAAGATTTTAATGCATTTTTAACTCTTTTTATAAGTAAGGTAGGTAACCCAATGAGGAATTTTTCTTTCTAGAAGATACACTAATTATCATCTCTAATAAAAACTTTGGAGAAAAATACATCCTTACAGTACCTAAAATGAGACAGATCTAGGCATCTTAAATTTATGAGTTGATCATATCTCTTATCTATTAATAATGTAATTGTTCCGATAAAAGGATTGATAATTGTAGATATTAATGTACAAACATTATCAGCAAGTCAAACTCTTTGCTCTCTTTTCATAGTAGAAAAGATTTGAGCTTTTTCTTCTTTAGTTAGATAGATTGAAAAGTTTTGCATGATGGTTACAAGAACTACTATTCATTCACCATGGAAGGAATACCATTTACACTAGCACCATTGACTCCAAAACAGGTGTATAAAGACCAAGTGAGACTTTATGAAAGCTAACAAAAGAGGAGGAGCGAAAAGAAAGAGAGAGTCGAGAGAAAAGAAAGTGCAAGAGGGAAAAAGAAGATAAATGCATTTGAGAGTGCTGAGTACGAGAGTGGTTAGGTTCACAAGAGTGAAAATGAAAGAAAACAAGTGAGTGTGTTTGCAAAAGGAGCAGATGTTAGGGTTTCCTTCCAAGCTAGGCAACAAATGATCTTAATCCTTTACAAGGATTCTTATTTCTCTAACACTAACCTTGATTTATCTTTGCCTAGTGCTATTTCATCTTTGTTGCAAGATTATAATGATGTGTTCCCTCAGGAAATCCCAAATGGTTATCCACCAAGGAGAAGGATTGAACATCACATTGATCTTATTCCTGGAGCTCCTATTCCCAATAAGCTAGCATATAGAAGTAATCCTGAGGAGAAAAAGGAGCTTCAGAGGCAAGTTGATGAGTTGATGAAGAAGGGACATGTAAAGGAGAGCATGAGTCCATGTGCAGTGCTAGTGTTGTTTGTGCCAAAGAAAGATGGATCTTGGAGGATGTGTGCCGATTGTAGAGCTATCAACAAAATAATAGTGCTGATTTAAGGACAAATCATTTTGAGGAGAGTGGGAATGATGGAAACCATATTGTACCAACTCAAATAGACAAGGGAGTAGATACTTTGCAAAACCTTGGAGGACCAATAAGAAGGGCAAGGTCAAAGAAAATAAAGGAAGCTCTCAACAACCTATTGTGCGACATTTACTATCAGGAAGTTGCCAAGTACGAGTTAAGGAGGATGGAGTATTCACCGGGGCTTGCGAATGTGTCATCTGTGGAGGAATTTGTGAACCATGGCCTTAGGAAAGAAGTTGGATTTGAGAGCCCATGATTGGGCCTTTAAGTGGGTTATTTTCATGTGTTTTTATTATTATGGGCTAGATGAAATTCCTTATTAAGCCCAGCTTATTTAGTGGGTTGGATGAAATTCCTTATTAAGCCCAGCTTATTTAGTGGGTTAGACGAATTACCTTATTAAGACTAGCTTATTAGTTAGGGTTTCTGGGAGTTAGCATATAAAAAGGGCAAAAAGGGTGGCTAGGAGAGGCAGACTCGTTTTCATGAGTGTATGAGCTATTTTCTCTGGTTCTTTGAGAACTAATTCAGAACTTTAATACTTACGTGTGTTGGTTCACTAGACTTACCTTCTTCAACGTTGTTGTTGTTAGGAGTGGCATCTGAATCTTATAGTTCTAGTTCTTGGTTGTTTATAATCATTGGGTCAGAACTCCAAATCCCTTAATCTATTTTAGAACGATCCTATACCAACATTGGTGTTGGGTTCCATTTACATATAAACGGAGTTCGTGTCATTTGGTATCAGAGCCTTGGCTTTAACTCAGGTTAGTTATATTGTTCGTTATCTTATCTTTCGTGCATTCTTTGTTGTTGGTTGAATAATCAAAAAGAGAAAAAAAATGCAAAAAATAAATAGAAACAAAATCGTGTATTTCGTGGGTTTCTTTTTTGATATTTGTTCTGTCCACAGAAATACCCATTAGTTAACTGAAAAAAAAAATGAGTTCATTGCTCAATTGGTCATTTACTCAATTATATTTGATAATTGATTGTTGTCCAATTGCACTGCTCATATCATTGAATTTCTTGTCATTCTGTTTGCTTTATTGCTCATCTTCTTGGTCATGTCACTTCTTTGAAGAGGTATGTCTTGGATGGATATATTCAATTTTTGTTTGTTTTGAATTTAGTTTGCTTGGGACAACTAAAAGAGCTCTTAGAGTTTTGCAATTTATTATGTGAAACACGAGAGTTAAGGACTACTGTAGTTGAGTGGAGAGCAAACACGCAAGGGAGTGAGTTTTGTGAGGCATATTCTTTATTTACTAACAATCTTGCATATACGATGTCTAATGCTAAAGAAGGTAGTTTCCCACATGGAGATGAGGAAGTAGTTGTTCCAGATTTCAAATTGCTTATGAAATCCTTAGAACAAAAGTTTAATAGGATTGACCAAGCGCTTTGGGAAGTTTGAGACAGGATGGATCAAATAGAAGGGGAATCAAGTGTCAATCTTAAAAGGCCAGCTAGGAGGGTCATGAAGGAGGAATTTGAACATGACTTTGGTGAAGATGGTGATGATTATTATGATGACGATGATAATGCTAGTAGAAACTTCAGAGGTGGTTTTAGAGGAGGACGTGGTAATAGGAATGGTAGAGGAGCACAAGGCAATGGAAATCTTTATGTTAGGTACAATGGAGGTTAGGATACCAGAAATAAAGGGGAGGAAGGAGTAGACAGAAATCTTAGTAGTATTAAAATGAAAATACCTTCTTTCCAAGGGAAAGCTGACCTTGATGTCTATTTGGATTGGGGATGAAGGGTAGAATTAATATATGAGTGCCACAACTTCTCTGAGGAGAAGAAGGTGAAGTTAGCTGTGGCAGAGTTCATTGATTATGCTATAGTATGGTGGGACCAGCAAGTTACCCCATGGAGAAGGAATTTTAAGAGGGCTATAGAAACTTGGAATGAGTTTAAGACCGTGATGAGAAGGAGATTTGTTCCTAGCTCTTATTATAGGGATTTGTATAACAAGTTGTAGAGCCTTACACAAGGTTCGAAGAGTGTGGAAAAGTATCATAAGGAGAATGGTGATTATGTGTCTGGCAGTGATGCTAATGATGAAGACCAAATGCCACCATTAGAGGATGCTAGTGATGTTGATGAAGGGATAGAGTATCCGGAGCATGGTGGAAGGCTTTTAGTAGCAAGGAGAGCCCTTAGTGTGCAAGTTAAGGAGGAGGATGATGCTGAGATTCAGCAAGAAAATATTTTCCATACTCGATGCTTAGTTCAAGATAGACTTTGTTGCTTAATCATTGATGGAGGTTGTTGCACTAATGTAGCCAGTACAGAGTTGGTGAAAAATTTGAACTTGCCTACAACCAAACATCCTAGGTCATATAATTTGCAATGGTTGAATGACAGTGGAGTGGTAAAAGTGACTAAACAAGTTGTGGTTCCATTTTCCATTGGTAGATATAAGGACAAATTGTCTTGTGATGTTGTACCTATGCAGACCGGGCATTTGTTATTAGGCCGTCCAATTTGACAGAAAAGTTTTGCATGATGGTTACAAGAACCGCTATTCATTCACCATGGATGGAATACCATTTACATTGGCACCATTGACTCCAAAATAGGTGTATGAAGACCAAGTGAGACTTTATGAAAGTGAACAAAAAAGGAGGAGCGAAAAGAAAGAGAGAGTCGAGAGAAAAGAAAGTGTAGGAGGGAAAAAGAAGATAAATGCATTTGAGAGTGCTGAGTACGAGAGTGGTCAGGTTCACAAGAGTGAAGATGAAAGAAAACAAGTGAGTGTGTTTGCAAAAGGAGCAGATGTTAAGGTTGCCTTCAAAGCTAGGCAACAAATGATCTTAATCCTTTACAAGGATTCTTATTTCTCTAACACTAACCTTGATTTATCTTTGCCTAGTGCCATTTCATCTTTGTTGCAGGATTATAATGATGTGTTCCCTCAGGAGATCCCAAATGGTTATCCACCAAGGAGAGGGTTTAAACATCACATTGATCTTATTCCTGGAGCTCCCATTCCCAATAAGCCAGCATATAGAAGTAATCCTGAGGAGACAAAGGAGCTTCAGTGGCAAGTTGATGAGTTGATGAAGAAGGGACATGTAAAGGAGAGCATGAGTCCATGTGCAGTGCCAGTGTTGCTTGTGCCAAAGAAAGATGGATCTTGGAGGATGTGTGTCAATTGTAGAGCTATCAACAAAATAATAGTGCTGATTTAAGGACAAATCATTTTGAGGAGAGCGGGAATGATGGAAACATATTGTACCAACTCAAATCAACAAGGGAGTAGATACTTTGCAAAACCTTAGAGGACCAATGACAAGGGCAAGGTTAAAGAAAATAAAGGAAGCTCTCAACAACCTGTTGTGTGACATTTACTATCAAGAAGTTGCCAAGTATGAGTTAAGGAGGATGGAGTATTCACTGGGGCTTGCGAATGTGTCATCTGTGGAGGAATTTGTGAACCATGGCCTTAGGAAGGAAGTTGGATTTGAGAGCCCATGATTGGGCCTTTAAGTGGGTTATTTTCATGTGTTTTTATTATTATTTAGTGGGCTGGACAAAATTCCTTATTAAGCCCAGCTTATTTAGTGGGTTGGATGAAATTCCTTATTACCCAGCTTATTTAGTGGGTTGGATGAATTCTCTTATTAAGACCAGCCTATTAGTTAGGGTTTCTGGGAGTTAGCATATAAAAAGGGCAAAAAGGGTGGCTGGGAGAGGCAGACTTGTTTTCATGAGTGTATGAACTATTTTCTTTGGTTCTTTGAGAACTAATTCAGAACTTTCATACTTGTGTGTGTTGGTTCACTAGACTTATCTTCTTCAACGTTGTTGTTGTTAGGAGTGGCGTCTGAATCTTATAGTTCTGGTTCTTGGTTGTTTATAATCATTGGGTCAGAACTCCAAATCCCTTAATCTGTGTTAGAATGATCCTATACCAACATTGGTGTTAGGTTCTGTTTACATATAAACGGAGTTCGTATCACTTAACCTTTTGACTATTTTCACCTACTAATTCTATTTGCTCCGAATTTTTACTTGACATATTGCAGCTTACTTCTTTTAAAAGCAAGGGTTTAAATAAAACCCATTTTTCTATTTGTAGTTTAACTAGAGGTTTTGCAGCTTGTGCAGCAATTTCTTCTACTTTTCCTTAACTCAACTAAGCTAGTTGCTGCTTAACTGAAGATATAGATTGGTATAGTTTTTGTGTTGAATTACAGCACTAGTTGTAGGTTTAACTTTATATGGAGAAACTATAACCTCACTATCCTTAAATTTTAGACTTAAATTCAAAGCGAGAAGGTGGACATTAAAAACCCTCTTTCTTTTTTTGTAATGTATTATTGATAAGTCTTTCCAAGAACCATACACTCTTCTAAGGTTGGAAAATTAGGAAAAAAAAAATCTTGATCTTATAAACCCTTTTTAAATAAGTAAAGATTTCAAATTTTCCCATTTCTTTAATCTATTTTTTATGACATTTAATTCAAAGTTCTATTCTTTCTAGACAAAAGTCATGAAAAATTATTTTCTTTTTACGATATTTTATGAGAGTAAAATAACTTTTTTACTTATTCTTTTACCTCATTTATAAGGACATAGAGACTATTATCTTTATCTTGAAATCTCATATCAAACAAAGGAGGAGATTTAAGCCTAGAAGTTTGATTGGATGTTTCTAATGGTTTATTAACCACTAAAGTGATAGTTAAAAGTGGAAAGTCAACTTTACATTGAGATTGACTAACCTATTTTTTGGTTCTTATTCTTTCTAGTTCCATAATAGGTATTGAAGAGGTAAAGTATCTAGTTTTAACCTTATACATCCTTATTCTTATACTTAATAATTTCTTCCATTTGTCAATTTACCTATTTAACAAGTTCAACTATGTTTTCTAGAGTCTACCTTTTGGATAGTTTAATCTAATCCCATGTAATGGTTTTAGGAACTAAAACATTAGCTTTTGACTATTTGTTAAAAATAATATTGTAGTTCATTTATCTGCATATTTTGAAGGAATTTCTTTAAATAACTTTATAATGAATCCTATAAATAAGCATCAAGTTTTTTGAAATTGGCATCATATCAAATCTTTTCATCTTTATGTCTAGGTATAAAGCATGCAATAAATTTGAATTTGACAAGGATAACATAAAGGTCGGAAAACAAGACAACCAAATTGGTCTATTACTTAAACCTTGTTCAACCACTCTTAATAAGGAGTCAACAAACCGATTAAGTCTTTTATCTCTAACATAAATAATTGTTGAGCTATTTAAAATCAATCTAGTAGAAGACTTTAAAGCTACTTGAATCATTCCTATGTGTATGAATTTATATTTTTGTTGATAAGAACTAATAAGTTATTTTGATAATAAGAAAAAAGTCATTGTAACTCTAAGTTAAAGGTAATACTTCTTTTACAGTTTTGGAAACATAATATATTTTTAAAAAGAAACTTCTTTGTTTACAAACATGGGAAGATAAGGATGAAGGGAAAGTCTAATTTTCTAAATAACTATTATCTAAATTTTCATTAATAATTATTTTTCATTTCTATTTCTAATAAAACTATTACTTTTAAATAGATAATTAGGTCTTAATCTATCCATACTTTATAGTATCACTGTCAATGATTTGTGCTACTATTCTTTAATGTCTAATCACAACTAACATGAACAACAAATTGATGAGAAGCTTAGGGATAATGCATGGAAAGCTTTAAAGGATGCAAGAGATCCATTGCACATTCCAAAAGGTCCAATGATGAGAAGCTTAGATATGATGCATGGAAGGCTTCAAAGGATGCAGGAGGTCCATTGCACATTCCAAAAGGTCTAATAACACAACCTAGAGCCAAAAAGGTGAAAAAAGCACTAAATGGGTTGATTGAGGACATTCAGACCAACCAAACTACAAATGGTGCGAGTTCAAACTTAAAAGAGAGTCAAGGAGTTATTAATATTATTAAAGTGCTTACTGGACTAAGGTTCAGTAATAGCATTCATTCTTAAATAGTAGTTTATTCTAAATAAGTGATTGTTATAAAAGTAAAACTTTTTTGTATAGGAATTTGTCCTAGATAGGAGTTTATGCCTCCTTAGGATTACTATCTTAGCTTATAAATAGGCACCTCCTTATAAGCTCTAAAAAACCAGACAATTTAGAGAGAAATAAAAAGTAAGGGTTTTTTCCTTTGATTCTTTCAAGAACTAAACAACTTATCAAAAAGTATCTCTTCTTATGGCATTCAACTCAATTTATCACTCTTAATTCCCTTATTTTCTAAATTGTGGCATCCATATCCTTCTTAAATACCCTAGGTTTGGGGTTTGTATTATTAAGTCTGATTTAGCTTTTTTAGATATTCTTTGATTCCTTACATGCATTAGGTCCCTAAACCACATTTTTTTGGAGGTTTTTCCCATCAATTGGTATTAGAACTAGACTTTAAATCAAGTTGGACTAATTAATTCTTCAATTTGTTGCATTGTGATTTATTTAATTCTATTTAGTTTGTTAATTATGTACATTACCATTCAAACATGTTAATCTATCTATTTGCAATCCTTCTTACTTTGCTTGTTTGTTTGAAATTATAACTATCAAAATGTGCTATTTTCAATTCCATTTGTTGTCTTTAAGTATTCTATTGTTGTTTTATGTTGAGCAAAAAAAAAAACAAAAAAAAAGAAAGAATGAAAAAAAATGGAACAAAAAAAAAGACATCAAATTTAAGTTATTAATAAAAGTTAAATGGTTTGATCATATTGGCCACAACAATAACATAGTTTTCTTATTCAACTCCAATTCTGCCATCTATTTTCTTGTTATGCCATCTAAGTTTGTCCTTTAGGTTTAACCCTATATCTTGTTTTATATCAATCTAGTTCATTAAATTTGTTTGCCTTGATATCCTTTTTCATTTTTTTAAACTCCTTATTCTCCAATTTGTTCAATTCTACCTATTCACCTTATTTTGTTTTAAAGCAATCCTCTTGATTTAGCTTCTTTAATTCTTTAAAGAGCTAAAAAGGAGAATCTAAGTGGTAAAAGGCAAGAGTGTAAGTTCATATTAAGAAAAAATTGTAAAAAGTGTAAACATAAGGGAGTGCGACACCTTTTCTTTTGAGTGAAACATGTGGGGAAGTGTTCTGTGAGGTATCCTAATCACTTTGTGCAAAAGTAATACCATGTCTTCCATAGACAAAGGTGTAGCTCAAGAGGGAGTTAGTGATACATCCTTCAAGATCAAAGTTATGTAACAACAATTTAAGTGCATGAATACTAGATTTGATGATATAAGAGAGAGGATGAAGGAGCAAGCTAATAGAATAACAAAATTGCAAAGATGGCATGTGGACTATGAGGTTCCTAATACAAGTAGGCAATTAAGATAAGCCTATGACCTTGAAGATGATGAATTTGACTATCGAACTACTGTGGTTAGAATTGCCAACAATAAAAGGGATCAAAGAGATTTTGGGAGGCAAGGCGCCTATTACTGTGATTTGGACAACATTAAAATGATAATTCCACTGTTCCGAGGTGAAAATAATCCTAACATATTCCTAGAATGGGAGAAGAAGGTTGAATTGGTTTTTAACTACCACAACTATTCTGACAAGAAAAAGGTAAAGCTTGCTGCCATTAAATTTATTGATTATGCTATTATTTGGTGGGATCAACTTATTTTGACTAGGAGAAGGAATCGTGAGAGACCTATTGATAGGTGGGAGGAGATGAATGCTATTATGAAGAGGAAGTTCATCTCTAATCACTATTACAAGCATTTGTACCAAAGGTTATAAGGGCTTACTTAGGGCACCAAAAGTGTGGAGACTACCAAAAGGAGATAGAGATTGCCATAGTTAAGGAAAATGTAAAAGAAGATAGAAAGGCAACCATAGCTCAATTTTTGGAAGGGCTAAATAAAGACATAGCCAATATGGTTGAGTTGCAACATTACGTAAAGTTAGAAGACATAGTGCATATGACAGTGAAAGTTGAAAGACAACTTAAATGAAAGGGTTCCATAAGGTTTGGGTAGAATTCAGGTTCTACTTCATCTCGGAAGCCAAATTAGAGTAAAAAAGATGAGAAGGTTAATTATAAGTCTAAAGCCAAGCTATCCAAGAATAAAAATATGGGTTTTAGTGAGGAGGTAGGTAATTTCGATTCCCAACCAAGTAGAAATAGAGATGTTAAATGTTTTAAGTGTTTAGGAAAGGGTCATATTGGATCTCAATGTCCAAATAAGCATGCAATGGTATTGAGAGGTAATGGTGATGTTAAGACTGCAAATGAGTTAGATAATGATTATGTGCCATCATCAGAGGGTGATAATGATGAAGAGGAGTATTTGATCAATGGAGCAATTCTTGTCACAAGGCAAGCATTAAATGTGCAAGTAAAGGAAGAGAACAAGGTGCAATGAGATAATATCTTTCATGCAAAGTGTCTCATCAAAGATAACATATGTAGTATGACTATTAATGGTGAGAGTTGCAATAATATAGTTGGTACAATTATGGTTGAAAAGTTGAATTTACCAACTATGAAGCATCCTAAGTCATATAAGGTTCAATGGTTAAATGAGAGTAGTGAAGTTAAGGTAAATAATTGAGTGCTTGTGTCATTTTCTATCAAAAGGTACCAAGAAGAAGTTTATATGATGTTGTTCCTATACATGAGGTTTATATTTTATTAGGAAAGTCATGGTAGTTTGACCAATGAGTTATATATAATGGCTAAAATAATTGATATTCCTTTGTAATGAATGAAAAACCTGTCACTCTTGTACCATTATCACCTTAACAAGTATGAGAATTAATTAAGAATTAAAAATGAAAATGAATAGAAAAGAGAGATTGAAAAGAGAGGGATAATTGAAACAAAAAAAGAGGAGAAAAAGGGAGAATTTAAGAGAGAGAGAGAAGAAAAAAGAAAGTTTTTATGCAAAAGAAAGTAATGTTAAAAGAGTGTTTCATGCTAAATAGCCTATAATTGTACTTTTGTACAAAGAGGATTAATTTAACATTAACAAATTTGACTTGTCTTTACCTAGTATTGTTATTTTTCTTTTTCAGGAATTTGTAGATGCACTCCCTGAGGATGTTCTAAGCAGATTCCCACCCAAGTGAGGAATTAAGCATCAAATTGATTTTGTCCCTAATGCATCTCTTTCAAATCGGTTAGCATATAGGAGTAATTCAACGGTGACAAAGTAGCTTTAAAGGCAAATTAAGGAACTTATGATACGAACTCCGTTTATATGTAAACGGAACCCAACACCAATGTTGGTATAGGATCGTTCTAACAAAGGTTAAGGGATTTGGAGTTCTGACCCAATGATTATAAACAACCAAGAACCAGAACTATAAGATTCAGACGCCACTCCTAGCAACAACAACGTTGAAGAAGATAAGTCTAGGGAACCAACACACGCAAGTATGAAAGTTCAGAATTAGTTCTCATGGAACTAGAGAAAATAGCTCATACACTCATGAAAATGGGTCTGCCTCCCCCAACCACCCTTTTTGCCCTTTTTATATGCTAACTCCCATAAACCCTAACTAATAAGCTGGTCTTAATAAGGGAATTCGTCCAACACACTAAATAAGCTGGACTTAATAAGGAATTTCATCTAACCCACTAAATAAGCTGGGCTTAATAAGGAATTTCGTCCAACCCACTAACTAATAATAAAAACACATGAAAATAACCTACTTAAAGGCCCGATTATGGGCTCTCAAATCCAACTTCCTTCCCAAGGCCATGGTTCGCAAATTCCTCCATAGATGACACATTCGCAAGCCTTGGTGACGACTCCATCCTCCTTAACTCGTACTTGGCAACTTCCTGATATTAAATGTCACATAATAGGTTGTTGAGAGTGTCCTTTATTTTCTTTGACCTTGCCCTTGTCATTGGTCCTCCAAGGTTTTGCAAAGTATCTACTCCCTTATTGATTTGAGTTGGTACAATATGGTTTCCATCATTCCCGCTCTCCTCAAAATGATTTGTCCTTAAATCAGCATCTACATCATCAAAGAGAAAAGGAGAAAGGTCAGAAACATTAAATGTTACACTCACACTATACTCACGTGGCAAGTCAACTTTATATGCAATATTGTTGACTCTTGCCACCACTTGAAAAGGACCATCTCCTCTTGGTTGCAACTTTGATTTCCTTTGCTTAGAAAATCTATCCTTCCGCAAATGTACCCAAACCCAATCACCAGGTTCAAAATTGATATGCTTGCAACCTTTGTTGGCTTGTGTTTCATATTGTTTGGTTCTTCTCTCAATGTTAAGCCTAGCTTTCTCATGAAGTTGCCTAACTACTTTCGCCTTCTTTTTCCCATCTAAATTAACCCTGTCCTGTATAGGCAATGGTACTAAATCCAAAGGGGACAATGGATTAAAACCATAAACAAGCTCGAAAGGAGAATAACCTGTAGCACTATGAACAACACGATTATAAGCAAACTCCACAAAAGGCAAACATTCTTCCCAGGTTCTAAAGTTCTTACCAATAACGGCACACAACAATGTACCAAGAGTTTGATTTACGACCTCAGTTTGTCCATCAGTTTGTGGATGGCAAGTTGTAGAAACCAACAACTTTGTTCCAATCTTACCCCATAATGTTTTCCAAAAATGGCTCAAAAATTTTGCATCACAGTCTGAGACAATACTCTTCGGCACTCCACGTAGGTGAACAATCTCTTTAAAAAATAAGTCTGTTATTTTGTGAATAGCTCTACAATTGACACACATCCTCCAAGATCCATCTTTCTTTGGCACAAGTAACACGGGCACTGCACATGGACTCATGCTCTCCTTTACATGTCCCTTCTTCATCAACTCATCAACTTGCCTCTGAAGCTCCATTGTCTCCTTAGGATTACTTCTATATGCTGGCTTATTGGGAATGGGAGCTCCAGGAATAAGTTCAATGTGATGTTTAATCCCTCTCCTTGGTGGCAAACCATCTGGGATCTCTTGAGGGAACACATCATTATAATCCTGCAACAAAGATGAAATAGCACTAGGCAAAGATGAATCAAGGTTAGTGTTAGAGAAATAAGAATCCTTGGAAAGGATTAAGATCATTTGTTGCCTAGCTTGGAAGGCAACCCTAACATCAGTTCCTTTTGCAAATACACTCACTAGTTTTCTTTCATCTTCACTCTTCTGAACCTGACCACGCTCGTACTCAACACTCTCAAATGCATTTATCTTCTTTTTCTCTCTTGCACATTCTTTTCTCTCAACTCTCTCTTTCTTTTCGCTCCTCCTTTTTTGCTCACTTTCATAAAGTCTCACTTGGTCTTCATACACTTGTTTTGGGGTCAATGGTGCCAGTGTAAATGGTCTTCCATCCATGGTGAATGAATAGCAGTTCTTGTAACCATCATGCAAAACTTTTCTGTCATATTGCCAAGGACGGCCCAATAACAAATGTCCGGTCTGCATTGGTACAACATCACAAGACAATTCGTCCTTATATCTACCAATGGAAAATGGAACCACAACTTGTTTAGTCACTTTTACTACTCCACTATCATTCAACCATTACAAATTATATGGCCTATGATGTTTGGTTGTAGGCAAGTTCAATTTTTCTACCAATTCTGTACTTGCTACATTAGTGCAACTACCTCCATCGATTATCAAGCAACAGAGTCTATCTTGAACTAAACATCGAGTATGGAAAATATTTTTCTGCTGAATCTCAGCATCATTCTCCTCCTTAACCTGCGCACTAAGGGTTCTCCTTGCTACAAAAAGCCTTCCGCCATGCTCTGGATACTCTATCCCTTCATCGACATCACTAGCATCCTCTGATGGCGGCCTTTGGTCTTCATCACTAGCATCACTGCCAGACACATAATCACCATTCTCCTTAAGGTACATGGTTCTCTTGTTAGGACATTGTGAAGCCACATGACCCCTACCCAGACATCTAAAGCATTTGATGTCTCTAGTTTCTCCTTAGGTGCCCTTAAGTTTTTCTTCAAATTTGCCCCTCTCTAGGCTGCCCCCACTAGTCTTGGGTCTATGTGAATTGCCTTTTTGCATAGAAGTCATCTTCTCTTCCTTCTTCCCCCAGTTTGGCTTCCAAAAAGATGAACCTAAGTTCTGCTTATGACCAGAAGTGCTCCTTCCCTTAAGTTGCCTCTCAACTTTCATGGCAATGTGTACCATGTCTTCAAGCTCTACATAGTGTTGTAGCTCTACCACATCAGCTATGCTCCTATTCAATCCTTGGAGGAACCTAGCCATGGTTGCCTCCCTATCCTCCATTACATTTGCCCTAACCATAGCAATTTCCATCTCCTTATGATACTCTTCCACACTCTTGGAACCTTGTGTAAGGCTCTGCAACTTGTTATACAAATCCCTATAATAAAAGCTGGGAACAAATCTCCTTCTCATCATAGTCTTCAACTCATTCCAAGTTTCTATAGTTGTCTCAAAATTCCTTCTCCTTGTGGTAACTTGTTGGTCCCACCATACTATAGCATAATCAGTGAACTCTGCCACAGCTAACTTCACCTTCTTCTCCTCAGAGAAGTTGTGGCATTCATAAGTTCTACCCTTCGTTCCCAATCCAAATAGTCATCAGGGTCAACTTTCCCTTGGAAAGAAGGTATTTTCATTTTAATACTACTAAGATTTTTGTCTCCTCCTTCCTCCCCTCCATTTCTGTTATCTCAACCTCCATTGTACCTATCATAAACATTTCCATTGCCTCTGACAACTCTACCATTCCTATTACCACGTCCTCCTCCAAAATCACCTCTGAAGTTTCTACTAGCATTATCACCATCATCATAATAATCATCACCATCTTCACCAATGTCATAATGAAATTGCTCCTTCATGACCCTCCCAGCTGGCCTCTTAGAATTGACACTTGATTTCCCTTCTATTTGATTCATCCTGTCTCGAACTTCCCAAAGCACTTGGTCAATCCTCTCAAACTTCTGTTCTAAGGATTTCATAAGCAATTTGAAATCTGGAACAACTACTTCCTCCTCTCCATGTGGGAAATTGCCTTCTTTATCATTAGACATCGTACATGCAAGATTGTTAGAAAATAAAAAATATGCCTCGCAAAACTCACTCCCTTGCATGTTTGCTCTCCACTCAACTACAGTAGTCCTCAACTCTCGTGTTTCACATAATAAATTGCAAAACTCTAAGAGCTCTTTCAGTAGTCCCAGGCAAACTAAATTCAAAACAAACAAAACTTGAATATATCAATCCTAGACCTACCTCTTCAGAGAAGTGACAGGACCAAGAAGATGGGCAATAAAGCAAACAGAATGACAAGAAATTCAATGATATGGGCAGTGTAATTGGACAACAATCAATTATCAAATATAATTTGAGTAAATGACCAATTGAGCAATGAACCCGTTTTTTTTTTTTTTTCGGTTAACTAATGGGTATTTCTATGGAAGGAACAAATATCAGTAAGGAAACCCACAAAATACACGGTTTCTTTCTGTTTTTTTTTTTTTGTGTTTTTTTTTTTTTTTTCTCTTTTTGATTATTACACCAAAATCAAAGAATAGACAAAAGATATGATAACAACCATATAACTAACCAGAGTTAGAGGCAAGGCTTTGATACCAAATGATACGAACTCCGTTTATATGTAAACGGAACCCACACCAATTTTGGTATAGGATCATTCTAACAAAGGTTAAGGGATTTGGAGTTCTGACCCAATGATTATAAACAACCAAGAACCAGAACTATAAGATTCAGACGCCACTCCTAGCAACAACAACATCGAAGAAGATAAGTCTAGGGAACCAACACACGCAAGTATGAAAGTTCAGAATTAGTTCTCAAGGAACTAGAAAAAATAGCTCATACACTCATGAAAACGGGTCTGCCTCCCCCAGCCACCCTTTTTGCCCTTTTTATATGCTAACTCCCATAAACCCTAACTAATAAGCTGGTCTTAATAAGGGAATTCATCCAACCCACTAAATAAGCTGGACTTAATAAGGAATTTCATCTAACCCACTAAATAAGCTGGGCTTAATAAGGAATTTCGTCCAGCCCACTAACTAATAATAAAAACACATGAAAATAACCTACTTAAAGGCCCGATTATGGGCTCTCAAATCCAACTTCCTTCCCAAGGTCATGGTTCGCAAATTCCTCCACAGATGACACATTCGCAAGCCTTGGTGAAGACTCCATCCTCCTTAACTCGTACTTGGCAACTTCCTGATAGTAAATGTCACATAATAGGTTGTTGAGAGCGTCCTTTATTTTCTTTGACCTTGCCCTTGTCATTGGTCCTCCAAGGTTTTGCAAAGTATCTACTCCCTTGTCGATTTGAGTTGGTACAATATGGTTTCCATCAACTTATGTTGAAATGATATGTGAGAGAAAGCATAAGTCCCT
This sequence comes from Bruguiera parviflora, assembly GCA_019804595.1. NCBI lineage: Eukaryota > Viridiplantae > Streptophyta > Magnoliopsida > Malpighiales > Rhizophoraceae > Bruguiera > Bruguiera parviflora. The sequence goes on from CM034058.1 coordinate 4,180,712, forward strand.
ATGCAATTCCTATTTTACTTATACCTAAGAAGGATGGAACTTGGAGGATGTGTGTTAATTGTCAAGCAATCAACAAAATCATTGTAATGTAACATCACCCCATATTATTTCATACTAATTAGACCATATTATAAATGAGTTTTTAATAAAAATATTATTCAAGAATAGTCTAACATGATTAATTGGGAAATTCTAACATTTTCTTATTTGGACTAATTAAAATTTATTAGATTAATTACTATATGCAAATGATGATAACAATCTCTTATAACCTCATTATAATGTCATAGATAAATTATTCAATATAAGTTATAACGGTTATATCTTATTTATTCAAAATACTTTTTTTTATATACTATAATACTTACAATTTAATATACAAGTCTCATAATATATATATATATATACTTTCATAATAATCTATAATAATATCTCATAGAGATAAATTAGTACCTTATAGACACTTTTTGTTTCTAAACTTTTTTTTAATGATAAAATACTTCAATACTCACCAAATTTAGTATCTCTTAAGTATTTGTCATTCTTGAATAAAATTACTATTGTGAAATTTTCATATAAATTTTTAGCAGCTTGATAATGATGTTAAAAACCCAAAGTCTTAAAATAAAATTCTATAATTATAATGTATGAATTAGAAATTTAAATTATGCCATAACTTTGTCTTTGAAATGGATGAAATAATAGTAGACAATTTGCTATTATTCCATAATCTTACTCCTTCTCTTAATAGAAACAAGTAACTCGAAATGGATTTTTACTGTCAAAGCATTTAGTAGAATCTAAATTTGAATATCCAATTATATCTAAGTGGTTAAATTTTTTATATATGAATATGTAATTCTTTGTTCTTTTAAGTACCTTATTACTTTTTTTACAACTTTTTAATGATCTATTCTATGATTACTTTTACATAACATTTTAATCTTGAAACTAATATCCAATTTAATACAAGTTAGTAAATACATTAAACTATAAATAATAGAGAGTATATGAAATTGATTATCTTTCCTTATATTCGACATTATTCTCAAAACATTGCATAAAACTAAATTTATTACCTTTTTGTATAAGAATAACCCTAGGTATAAACTTGCTCATATCAAATTTCTTTATAATTTTTTTTAATTAGTTATTATGAGACAATTTTCATTCATTGTGATTTATTATAGAATATTCTATTTCTATAATATAGAATGTTTCTCTCGTATTTTTAATTATGAAATTCTTTTAAAGAAACTCTTTAATCTCATATAATATACTTAAAATATTAGTAGCAAACAACAAGTAAGATTAGAAAATAAATTTACTCTGATTGATTTTTTGGCACATAACACCGATTAATAGTATTCTTTCTTGAATCTAAAATATAACATTATATCATTGAACTTAATATATCATTGTAAGCAAATTTATTTCAATTCATATTTATCCTTTAGTCTACATACCATTCAATCCTTATTTTCAAAGGAAAAACCTTCAAGTTCATCCATGCAAACTTTCTTGAAGAGCGAGTTCAACTCTTTGATTATGTTAATGCACTAATTTATATAATTATCAATCATTTTATTGGTATGACAACCTTATTAATTGATAAGATATATGAGTAACTTATGAATTTGAGATGTCTTAATCTATCTCATTTTAAGTGGGATAAAGATGTATTTTTCTCTAAAGTTTTCATTAAAGAAAAAAGCCAAAGTATTTTCTAGAAAGAAAAACTTTTCACTAGGTTACCTACATTATTTGCAGAAAGAATTAAAAACAGGGGGGGTGATTGATTATGCTAACTTTACTTATGGAGAATTGGCTACTAAGGTAATAGCCGAAGGGGTTAAACTCTATAATAAAATTAAACAGCATAAATAGTTACAAAGGGTGAAGTTGAGCATAAAAGAGTTTTAGGAGACTTATAAGAATAGATGGATTATCCACCTATATATTATCCCAAGAAGAATAAGAAAAATGGTTATAAACTTTAATCTCAAAAGAAAACCTTTTATACAAGGGAAAGAAAAAAAGAAAAAGAAAAAAAGAAACCCAATCTACAAAAAAAAAAGTAATATGTTATTTAAGCAAAGAGAAAACAATAATCGATTATTTAATCTCTACATATTAAAGTAAAAAATTAAGAATTGCATGAAAAATTTGATACTCCTATTATTCAAGTAAAAATATAGAAAATAAGACAAAAATTAGAGACATTAGCTTATTTGGAAATTCCTACAGCTTTTTGGAATAGAGAAAAACATGTAGTACAATTATTGTATGAAGCAAATTTTAATAAAAGTTAGATTCCAATGAAAGCTTGAGCCATAGTTATGGGACCAAGGCATTTGGAAATAGGTAAACAGAAAATAGAAGATTTTTTGAAAAAGGGACTTATCAAAAAAAGTGCTAGTCATTGGAGTTATCCTACATTTTATATAGAATATGTGGCAAAAGTAGAAAGTAGAGTTTTAAGGTTAGTTATTAATTGCAATCCTTTAAATAAGACATTAAGATGGATTAGGTATGCCATACCTAATAAAAACGAATTGTTAAACATGCTTTATAAAGCTCAAATATATTCAAAGTTTGATATCAAATCTGGTTATTAGCAAATTCAAATTTAGAAAAAGGATATGTATAAGACTGTATTTACAATTCCATTCAGACATTATGAATAAAAAGTAATGTCATTTAGATTAAAGAATGCATTATAACACACACAATTATTTCCTTTCGACAAACACAAGAAACACCCAATTCACTATAACATAAATAATGAACTAGTAACGAGAAATTAGTAGCTCAATAGGTTTAGGGTCGTCTTGCAGTTAAAATCAATTAATAAATAAATAAATAAAAGCTAAAAGTTTAGTGTCTTTCATATGTTCATGCTGCTGGGCTATTTTCCAATATTTGGCAGATGGTCCTGAGATGAAATATCGGTGGCCAATTTTAAGCGCGCACAATTGGGTGCACCTTGCATTGAATGAAAGCGAAAGCATAAACAGGCAACAATCAAGGAAAATAGCGAACATACATCGGAAAAAGGTGAAATTGAGTTGATAGGTAGGAAACAGAAAAAAAAAAAAGAAAAAAGAAAATAGAGAAAAATGAAAAGGATAAAGTCTGATGAGATCCGGTGCAAACGTGGTAATTATGTTGGAGTTATATATAATATTATGTATTCAAAAATTTGAAAATGAAATGTTAAATCAGAAATTTGTTTTAAATTTTGATTATAAGGCAGCAAAAGACTTTCTTACAAAAGATGTCAAAAACATAACATCTAAACAGATCTTTACCTAATGCTAAGGAATTTTATTTGTTTTTTACTTTAATATCGTGTTTATTAAAGGAACATAAAATTCTTTACCTAATTTCTTGACTTGTGAATTTTGACAAGGAACTTCCGCATGAGTAAGCATCACTGTCTTCTTCAATTTCCTCTTCAATCTGTTCCTATCCAAGGATAGAAGCTTCCTTTTCTTTCAACCAAAGGCTTTTTAACCTTTTGATTATTTCATCTACTAATTTTGTCTTCTCAGGATTTTTACTAGTCATGTTGTAATCCATTTCTTTTGAAGACAATGGTTTAAATAAAACCCCCTTTTCTACTTCTAATTTCACCAGAGGTCTTGGGAGATAATACTTCTTTAAGGAGATTACTTCAATTTTCTCTTCCACATCGCTTAGTTGATTGCCAGCCAACCAAAGATAAAGATTAGTATAATGTCCTTACTGAATTGCAACACTTGTGGTTGCTTCAACCACATGAAAAGATGTTATAACCTCACTATCCTCAATTTTAAGACTTAAATTTAAAGTAGGAGGTGGATACTTTTTCCCGTTTTTGTAATGTATTCTTAATAGGCTTTTTGAAGAACCATACATTCTTTTGGGGTTGAAAAATTAAGGAAATGTTTCTTTTTAATCTTATAAACCTTCTCTAAATAGGTAAAATATCAACTGCTCCTATTTTAGCAATGTATTTTTGTTTTTTTGACGCCTAATCCATAACTCTTGCCAATTTTAATTAAAAGTCAAAAAATTATTCTCTTTCTAAGGTGTTTTTGGGAGAGTAAAATAACACTTTTACCTTTTCTTTCACCTTGTTTATGACTATAAGGACATAAAGACTTTTATCTTCATTTTGATATCTCATATAAGATAAAGAAGGAGATCTAGGACTAACGGCCTAACATTCATTAACCATTGAAGTAGAAGTTGAAGAAGGGAAGTCAACTTTATATTGTGGTTAACTCACTAATTCTTAAGTTCTTTTTATATCTTCATGTTCAGTAATTGGTATTGAAGAGGTAGATTACCTTGGCTTAACCTTTTCTTTTCCCTTTTTGAGGTTTAACCTCATGTTTCTTGATGGAGTTAGTTGAATGGTATTAGAGCCTGATTGCTGGTAAAGTTTAATCTCATCTCTATTTCATAGTGGAAACCCTAAGTTATATTGTCTTTGTTGCTCGCCATGGTTAGGCATTATAGAGTAATGATGTAATTCGTTGATAGTGATACTATAAAGTATGAATAGGTTGACTTAATTGGCTTCCTAAATGTTAATTTTTTCGCGCAAGTGTTTATTTTTTATTTTAGAATATAAAGATTAAATAAATCTCTCTTTTCTTCTAATGGTTTTCTAAAGTATATCTATCTCTCTATATTGGGGAGTAAATACAAACTTGAAGCCAATAAGCTCTCCATTTATTTTAAAGTAAACACTTAATCACTAATCTCCTTTATGGGATATAACATGTGTAAAAAGGAATTTCCTAAAATAATATCCTAAGATAGGTTTTCAACCAAATCAAAAGGAATTTCAATACAAATTCTCTCACTACAACTAGCAACTTATGATAATTTGTATTTTAGAATAAGTTTACTTTTATTACTAGTATTTAACACTTACGTAGTTTTTAAAAAGTATTTCAAAGGTACTATTCTTCTATTAATACAATTCATATCTACACTTGAGTTAATTAAGGTAATAGTAAAGAAAATGTATTTTTGTGTGCCACTTACGGGTAATAACTTTATCAATAAGGTTAATGTATTGAAGAGATTGTAGTTCTTCTTTTAAAGAGGTATCTTGTATGTCTAAAAGGTATTTGATCTTTTTAGACATAGTTTCTAGGATCATAATCCTCTCTTTTAATTATTTAATCTCATATTTTAACTGATTAATTTTGACTTTAAGTTCACTTATAGAAAGTTTTGCATTTTTAGCTTTTAAGCCAAAATGATTATTTTTAATCCTTTGAATAACAATTTTTAAACTATAGTTTTATTCTGATTCCCTTATCTTCGTATCATCTCAAGCAAGATGAAGATATTTTTCTAATTCCAAAATCAAATTATCTTTAAGTAGGCATTAACCCAAAATAACTAAGAAATTAACTTTTATCCATACACCAAACATTATATTTATTATGACAGGCATGCAATTATAGCTTTGGCACTCTAAATACATTGAATTCTAACAAAGAAAGGTTTCATTAATCTTATTAGCTTTTCTTACTGGGTTTGAATGTTTCAATTGCTGAACAATGATTCCATAACTTCATTTCATGCTAACAATGCAGCATGCATCACTGCGCCTCTCACCAGCAAGCCCCCATCGAGAAGTTCCACAATTTCACTCAACCAAGAAGATCAGCTTGCATTCAAGCTATCAGTCTTCTTGACAAGTACATAACCAACAAGATTCTCATCATTGACTTTCCATAACTAACATGAAATTGCCTTGAACATTCTTTTGAACCTCAAAGAGTTCATACCCATGAAAATCTAGAAGAGCTTTTACTCCATCATTGAAGAGTCGCAGTTTTTCAAAGTCTACATTCTTGAAGAGTTATAGCCATTAAACCAGAAGAATTGATGCCCCACCAACTTCATTGGAAGCCTAGAAGAGCTACCTTTGAAGTTCCTTCTCATTTTCACTTCTTCCCCTAAATTGATAGCCCTACAGTACTTATCTGCAAAAACTCAAAACACAAAAATTTTAGATCTGCAAGTCCTTGTTCACTTGCAATTGGAATCATTCCTTTCTAACCTATCAATTGAGAGATACAGCTATTTTCCTGATGACACACAGAACTGAAATTTCCGCTTGAATTTCTACAAGTCACTCTCCTGATTCTTTTTGTTTTTTTTTTTGGTGACTTAATCACCATGCCTTTGGCTGCATCATTTGGTATCAGATCTTTGGAGGAAAGGACAATGCCTTCAAGACAAGCCAGACATCCAGGTGGTAGAACCAATCCATTGAATGAAGTGCATACACTTGCTGAGAATTTGCAACAACATACGCAAGAACAAAATGATGCCTTGGCCTGAGAAGTTCAGCATCTAAGGGCAGAAGCAAACTACTCTCCATCCTGTTCCAAAACTGAAGAATTCAAGGGCAATTCCTCTTCGTCAAAAAGTGTTCAGTCTTTTCCCAGAAGGAGGGATGCTCATTGTCATGCACAAGAATTTTGTGAACTAGATTGGGAAAAGGAAATCAAGAGGGACATTCTGGAATTTTCAGGTACCAATTCTACTAGTGAAATTGTTAATCAGTTGACCCCTGTAAATGAAGTCTTTGAGTATAGAAAAGTCCTAGATGATCATCATGTTGCTATCATTGCTATGTGATTATGAGACAAGGCCATAGCTTGGTGGCAATGAGAGAAACAAGCTTGCCAATCTGTTGGTAAGGCTTCAATTGCTTCACGGTGAAAGATGGAGGACAAGATTTGAAAGTATTTCCTTCCTAAAGGATACAAGAGAGAGCTCTAACAAAGGTACCAAAATTTAAGGCAAGGTATGAGGTTGGTAGACTAATACAACCAATGAGTTCAATGAATCAGTGATTTGCAACGATATTCAAGATCCAAAAGAGGTGCTGTGAGCAAGTATTTGAATGGTCTTCAACTTCATATCTAGGATGCCTTAGAAGTCCTTTACATTTGGGATTTGGGAGATGTACATCAACGGGCACTCAAAGTGGAGTGTGCTCACTCTAGGAGGCCACAAACCTCTACTTTGCTGAACCAAGCAATAAGGAGTACTACTGGCACCACCAAAGCCACTAAAATTTTGGCACAACCCAATAGTATGCTCCCTAATTAACCCAATCTTTCAAGGCAACCAAGTACAGCTGGTATGCATTGTTATTTTCATGGGGAGATTGGTCATCGTGCTAGCAACTATTGATTCAATAAAAATCAACCAGCTGACAAAGCTTTCTTAGTGGATAATGAGTTCAAGGATGAAGAGGAGGTGTCACACAAAGAAGAGTTGAAAGATGATGAAGTTGTGGTGGAAGATCAACAAATTGCACATGCCGATTCCGCATGAGCTTCTCATGGTCAAAAAGATTTTCCTCACTCTCAAAGATGATACCGGAGATAGGTGGTTGCACAGCAATATTTTTCAAACAGCCTGTACTATTTTAGGGAAGGTATGTCAATTGATTATTGACTTCAGTTGCTGTGAAAGTGTGATTTCCGAAGTAGCAGCAAGTAAGCTAAAATTGGAGTTGAAGGTGCACCCAACACCTTATAAAATGTTATGGTTAAAGAAGGGCATTGAGGTAATTGTTTCCAAATGATGTCTTGTCAATCTTTCTATCAGGTTTATTTATTTTGACAAAATATGATGTGATGTTCTAACTATGGCTGCTAGTCATATTATTCTTGGGCAATCGTGGCAATTTGATAGGAAGACTATTTATGATGGCTATTATAATATATATTCTTTAAAGTATGGTGGAAACAAGATTCCTTTGACACCTAGTAAGGAACCTCATAAGACTCCTTTTGTTGATAATTCCTTATCTCTGACTTTGTTAACAATGAAAGATGTGAAGGGTGCCATGAAGGGGGTTAGTATTATATATATTTTGCTCAGCAAAACTGGCATGGTTGTATCTTGTAAATCTTGTCAAGTGCAACCTCTTTTGGAAGAATGTAACAATGTCTTTCCAGATGACTTACCACCAGGTCTTCCTCCTATGAAAGACATTCAACATCAAATTGATTTGATGCCCGGATCTAGCTCATTACTGAATGAGTCCAGCAGAACATGAACAATTGTTATGGCAAGTTATGGAACTCTTGAATAAGGGTTTCATGAGGGAGAGCCTCAGTCCATGTGCCATTCTAGCCCTTTTGGTGCCTAAGAAAAATGGCATTTGGAGAATGTGTGTTGACAGTTGGGTGATCAACAAGATCACGATCAAATACTAGTTTCCAATTCCTTGTCCTCTCTGGTGCAATTATCTTACCAAAGCTGGATTTAAAGAGTGGATATCACCAAATCAGAATTAAGCCCAGAGATGAATGGAAGACCATATTCAAAGCCAAAGATGGACTATTTGAGTGGCTAGTCATGCCATTTGGGTTGTCTAATGTGCTGTCCACATTCATGAGGTTCATGACTCAGGTTTTGAAGCCATTTCTTGGAAAGTTTGTTGCGGTTTATTTTGATGATATTCTGATTTTTAGCAATTCTACCAATGAGCACCTGCAGCATTTTTTAGAGGTATTACAAGTGTTAAGGCAAGAATGCTCGTATGTGGCCCTTGACAAATGCTATTTGGTGATGCCACAAATCCTATTCTTGGGATTTTATATTTTGAAAGAATTTTAGTCAATGATGGTAAGATCAAGTTAATTAAAGAATGGTTGGCTACAACAAATGTGCATGAAATTGAAAGTTTCCGTGGTCTCACTTCTTTTGATCAGTGGTTCATTGTGCATTTTGACTGGATGAGTGAAGCCCAAGAAAACTTTGAACACCTTAAAGAAAAATTGAGCATGACCTCAGTTCTCGCATTACTTAATTTTGATTTTGTTTTTGAGGTGCATTGTAATGCATTAGGCATCAACATCGGAGGAGATTTTAGCCAACAAGACCAACCCATTTGCCTTCTTTAGTAAGAAATTGAATGATGTAAAACTTTATTATAACATTTATGATTTGGCATTTTATGCACTATTTCACACACTTGAGCATTGGAGGCAATATCTTATTCATTGGGAATTTATTTTGTACACTCATCATAAAGCTCTCAAGTATATTTTAGGGCAATAAAAACTCAATTTCAGGTATGCCAATGTACATACAGGAGTTGATTCTTAGATTTGATTCTTTTCAGGAGTTGTATTGAGAAGATTCTTACTTTTTGAAGATTATTTTTGACAGCAAGAAAAGAAGCTTGCTGATTTTACTTTATGTGATGGCTTCCTTTTCAAAGGAAATCGTCTATGTGTGTCAGATTGCTTTCTTTGACAAAGGGTGATCAATGAAATTTACCACAATAGACACTTTGGACATGACAAGACTATGCCACTTGTTTCAGCCAAGAATTTTTGGCCCCATTTAAAACGTGATGTATATCAGCATGTGATAAGGTGTCAAAGTTTCCAAGTAGGAAAAGAGCAAGCTACCATGTACACTTAAGGTATGGATTCAATCTTTGTGGTTGTTGATATGTTTTTAAAGATAACAAATTTCATTCCGTGTCATAGAACTATGCATACCTCACAAATTGCTGACTTATTGTTCAAAGAAGTTTACAAATTGCATGACATTCCTAAGACTATTACTTCTGTCGTATCATAACACAAAGTTCCTTAGTCATTTTTGCCAACAACTATGGAAGAATATTGGTACTAAGTTGCAATATAGTATTGCCTTTCACCTACAAATGGATGGACAAACTAAAGTTGTCAATAGGTCCTTTCACCTGCTCTTGATCTTTCACCAAATTCTTTTGCCACAAAATCCACTAATAAGGTGGATGATATTGTTTCTCCTATGAAATACATGATGTATTCAATATGCATCATTTAACACCTTATGTGGTTGATTCATCTGATAATGATGATTCAAATTCAAGGATGAATTCTTTTAGGGAAAAGGGGAATGATGCAGCTTACATCACTATGTTTCTCACCAATAAGCCCTCCTCACAAGTTCCACAACATTCGCCTAGCCAAGAATATCAACTTGCATTCAAGCTCATCAATCTTCTTAACATGTTCATAACCAACAAAATTCTCACTGTTGACTTTGTCATTTCCTATATATTGAAAATATTTTGTTTTGATAATCTTTTTTTATTAGCTCCTAGTTCCTAAACTTGATTTAAATTGTGGGAAACATTGGAAATATTCTATTTTAATAATTTTTCTTTACTAGCTCCTGGTTCCTAGGCTTGATTTGAGTCTTTTCATTATCTTCTGTTTTGCTTTAAAAGTCAATAAATATTATGTAGAAAATATATTTGATTGGATGAATGAAATTTCCTTAGGCATTTTTTTGAACTTTAAAGAGTTCATACCCATGAAAACCTAGATGAGTCTTCACTTCATCCTTGAAGAGTTGGAGCCTTTCAAAATCTGCATCCTTGAAGAGTTGTAGCCATCAATCTAGAAGAATTGATGCCCCACCAACTTCATTGGAAGCCTTAAAGAGCAATCATTGAAGTCCCTTCTCATTTTTCACGTTATAACCTGTTTTGTTTTGTTCACTTCTTTCCATAAATCGATAACTCTATAGTGCTTATTTGTAAAAACTCAAAAGACGAAAATTGTAGATCTACAAGTCCTTGTTCATTTGCAATTGGAATCACTCCATTCCAACCTATCAATTGAGAGATACAGCTATTTTCCTGATGACATGCAGAACTAAAATTTCCACTCAAATTTCTAGAAGTCACTCTCGTGATCCTTTTTTTTTAATTATTTTTAACTTAATTGCCGAGCCTTTTGCAACAAGTTATTCACATAAAATAATTATGAAATTAATTTTTATTTCTACACCAAACATTAAATTTATTGCAACAACTATGTCATTACAAATTTAGAACTATAAATCCATTTAATTCCATCAAATAAAGGAGTTTCAATTCCTAAAGGATGAACCTGTACCTTCATTTCTTTCAAACAAGACATCTCCTTCTATTTCAAGGTGTCATTCACACATTATTAGCAAGAAATTGAGTGACAATCTCATTTTTCGTGAATTGAACCATTCAACTCCCTTAAGAAATACTAATAAAGATTATTGACTCATTTATTTGATAGAATTTCATAGATTTAGACTACCAAATGTTGATCAATGTGCTCACTGCAATGAAAATAATGTTTGATGTATAAACAAAAAGTTAATTCCATGATTATTTTGTACGAATGAGTCCTTGTAACTAAACAAGAAGTCTTATTAGTAGGAAATGATGTGGTAGTCTCATCCATATGCAACTAAACCATTCAATTCTTGTAAAAAAAAGCTAATAAAGATCAATCACTCTTATGTTTGATGAAATTCAATGGCTTTTGAGAACCAAAGGTGAAAGGGCGAACTTGCCATGATGAACATTTTCATGTAGATAAGATTTAATTTCATCATCATTTTGAATGAGTAGCTCTTTACAACAAAGGTAGTAACTTTGTTAGCAAGAAATGAAGTAACAGTGTATCTTTCAGCAAATCAACCATTAAAACCATGCAACAAGAAATAATCAAAATTAGTGACTCCTATGTTTGATCAAATTTAATGGATTTAGACTAACAAAGGTGAATTGACATGCTTGTAACTATGAATCTAATGTTTATTGTAGACACAAAATTTAATTTCATGGTCATTTTGTGTGAATAAGTCTTGGCAACAAAAGGAGAAGCCTTGTTTGCAAGAAATGAAATGATGGTGTCATCTTTCAGCAAATGGATCATTTAAACCATGTAAGAATACCTACATAACAATAATGAGCCCAATTTTTGATAGTCTTCAAGGGACTCAGACTACTAAAATTGCATTGGCATGCTTGTCACCATGAATCTAATGTTTAGTGTAGACAGAATTTAATTTCATGATCATTAAAGATGATGACTCCATCCAACAAAATGAGAAGCCTTATTACCATGAAATGAAGGGATGTGAATCCCAAAAGACAAGGTTTAGAGAACTAACATGGACAGGGAATCAAGCAAGAACCTAAGAAAGATAAATCAAATTTCAATCATGTAAACCCTAGACCTAACGTTCAAAAAAACATGTATAAAGAAAGATTTGAATGCTTTAGAAAAGAAGGAATTTGAAGGTGATGAGTTTGGTTCAACATGACAAGAAGATTTAGTTCTTGATAAGTTCTTTAATTCTTAAAAGAATTGAAGTAGAAAATTCTCACCTTTTAATTTATATAATCATTTTCCCTTTCAACAATGAAATCAAACCTATTTATAGGTCAAAATAACAACCTTAAAAACCCACTTAGAAGTAGAGGTAATGATATACTCTTAAAAGATGGGAATACTCCTATTTTATTCTAAACTCTTATTTAATAATAAACTCCTACTTAGGAGTGCATTTCATTATTTAACCTTGGCCTATTGGGCACTCTAATCATATGAATAAAGCCTTGGTCCTCTTTTAAACTTAAATTGATGCCATTTGTAACTTAGTTGGCTTGAACGTCCTTAATTAGTCCATTTAGTTCTTATTTCATCCTTTTAGCCTTATATGTGTCATTAGCCCTTCATGAATGCTCAATGCATCCTTAGAAGCCCTCCATGCACCAGCTACTCCATCGATTTCATCATTCCCTTTTTCTTAGAAGGATTTGTCCTCAAATCATCACCTACAACAAAAGGAGAAAGATCAAAAATAATAAATGTTGCACTTACATTGCACTTATTAGAAAGGTCTAACTTATAGGTATGATCATTACTTCATATCACTACTTGAAATGGACCATCTTCTATAGACTACAATTTTAAGTACCTTTAAACCAAAAACCTTTTTTTGTGCACATGCACTCAAACCTAATCACCAAGTTCAAATCCTACCATTTTTTTTTTTTTGCCCTTTATTGGTGTGGGATGCATCTTGCTTAGTTCATTTTGCAATTTGTTGCCATACCTTCTTATGCAAATTCTTTACCATTTCAGCTTTGCATTCACCATTAAAGCTAGCATACTCATTAACAAGTAAAGGCATCAAATCCAATGGAGTCAAAGGATTACAACCATATACAATTTCAAATGGAGAGTAACTAATAGAAAAATGAACATTCTTATTTTATGGAACCTCTACATGTGGAAAATAATCTTCTTACATTACCAAATTCATTCAAATAATAGCATACAACAAAGGAGAAATAGTTTAATTAACTACCTCTTCTTACCCATCTATTTATGGATGGTAAGTAATTGAGAACATTAGTTTAGTAACCTAATAGAACCCTACAAAGTTTTCCAGAAGTAGCCCAAGAACTACTTATCCCAATCTCTAAAGAACAATGCTTTGAAGCATATGCAAGCATACTACTACCTCTCTAAAGAACAATTTAACCATGTGCAAGCATCCTTAGTTTTATGGTATGAGATGAAGTGAGTCATTTTTGAAAACCTATCAATAGTAACAAATATAGAATCCTTGCCATTTTTTGACTACGACAGCCCTAGCATAAGGTTCATAGATAAATCAACCTAGAGTTTGTTAGTTATGGGTTAAGGAGTGTACAAAACATGAGGTAAAGCTCTAAATTAGTATGTTCACATGTTATACACTTCTAACACACCTTTTCAGCATCTTGTTTCATGTGTAGCCAAAAGTAATGCTTAACTAAGAGACCTAGGATTTTCCTAACTCTTAAATGACCTATTGGACCACCCTCATATGATTTTCTTATAACCAACACTGTTAAGGAACTTATAAGCACAAATAAACAATTTTTGCTAATTAAAAAACCCTTATCCTTATAAAATTTCCTAGAGACTAACTTTTCACATGTCTCATACACATTAGCAAAGTCAAGATTTTTCACACATAAATCTTTAATATATTTAAATCCAAATAATTTTATATGAAGTGTAGAGATAAGGGCATACCTATGAGATAATGCATTGGCTACCACATTCTCCTTACCTTGTTTATATTTGATGATGTAAGGACTCAATGAATTCAACTCATTTGGCATGTCTCTCTTTAACTTTCCTTGTACCTTTAAGTGCTTCAAGGATTTATAGTTAGTATAAATGACTCTGAGGATCAAAGGCAGTGTTGCCATACTTCAAAGTCTGTACCAATGCATACATCTCCTTATCATAAATGGGATAATTAAGGACTACATCACTTATCTTTTCACTAAAGTAGGCAATTTTCACATTTCATACAGTAAAATAACTCCATTTTTAAATTAAAGCATCACACTTAGTCTCAAATGTTTTAGCAAAGTTAGCTAAAATAAGTAAGGGTGCAAAACTTAAATTTTTCTTGAAAAAATTAACTATTTTGCCTTGATCAATATCCCACATATAACCCACATTCTTTTTAACAACCTTAATTATTGGTACAACAATGGTGGTAAAGTCCTTAACAAAGCATCAGTAAATGCTTGATAGACCAAGAAAATTATGCTTATTGTTAACTTAGGTATAGGCCAATCACAAATTGCCCTCACCTTTTCCTCATGAACCTTAATACCCCTGGCACTTTCAACATAGTCAAAAAATATGAACTGATCAATGTACAGGGAACATTTCTTGAGATTAATATACAATTTCTCAAAATATAAAATAGATAGAATATAATATAAATAATTAAGATACTCATCTAAATTTTTACTATAGACCAAAATATCATCAAAATACATAGCCATATTCTTAACAATAAAAGTACCTAAAACATGATTTATTAATCTTATAAAAGTACTCAGTGCATTCATGAGACCGAATGACATAACAAGCCATTCATACAAACCTTACATAGTTTTAAAAGTTGTTTTCCTTTCATCTCCCTCTCTCATTCTAATTTGGTGATATCCACTTTTCCAATTAATTTTAAAAAAAAAAAAAAAACACATAAACCATGCAATTTATTTAACATGTCACCTAATCTAGGAATCAGATGATGATATTTTATAGTGATTTTATTGGTTGCTTTATGGTCAACACATATTCTCCATGTCTCATCCATTTTGGGCATAAGCAATACTAAAACTACACATGGACTTATGCTCTCTCTCACGATATCTCTTTGCCATACTCTCCTTAACATGCCTTTAAAGCTCCTTTGTCTAATTAGATTACTTCTATGGGCCACTCAATTTGGAATTGTTGTACTAAGGATGAATTCAATTTGATGTTCTATTCCCCTCAAAGGTGGCAAATAGCTTGGTTCTCTAGGAAAAACATCACCAAATTCCTACAAAAAATAAAAAACAATGCTAAACAAAGAGGAGTTAAGTTTATCAGTACTAAAATGAGCCTTTTTGTGCAAAAAAACAATCATAGGCTATTTTGAGTAGAAATCTCTCTAAACATCATTATCTTTTGCATACAAACTCTCAACTCTTCTCTTATGCCTTTTCATTCTTTTTCTCTCAA
The DNA here is from genome assembly GCA_019804595.1 of Bruguiera parviflora. Taxonomy (NCBI): domain Eukaryota; kingdom Viridiplantae; phylum Streptophyta; class Magnoliopsida; order Malpighiales; family Rhizophoraceae; genus Bruguiera; species Bruguiera parviflora. Next base: position 4,196,104 of record CM034058.1, read on the forward strand.
TCTCATCTCCTTTCTCTCCTTTCTTTTCCTCCTTTCTCCTCTTGCCCTTGATTTCTTTCTCCTCTCACTCTCTTTTTTAATCTTTCTAAACTTGCAAGGGTGTCAAGGGTATAAAAATAACATGTTTATCATTTATTACAAAAGAGTACCTATTCTTATTTCCATGATATGCATTAAATGCCAATCATATTTGCATGATTTTTCCTATAAATAATTCCCAGCTTACATGGATACAACATCACATAAGGCCTTATCAGTATATCTCCTAATAGTAAAAGTACTAGCACCAACTTATTTGCTTTAACTTTACCACATTCATTTAACCATTTAAGTTTATATGGCCTAGGATGCTTCATGGTAGGTAAATTAAGCTTTTCAACTAATGTGAACCCTAAAAGACATGGCTAAAAGACCCATTACACAAAAGGAATCAAATAAGAAAATAAGAAAGATAAATCAAATTTCAATCATGCAAATCCTTGGAAGTGATAAGTCAAGTTAAATGTCACAAGAAAAGTTAGTTCTTGATAAGTTCATTACTTCTTAAAGGAATTAGAGAAAATTCTTATTTTTCAATTCATATAATCATTTGCCCTTTAACAAAAAAATCATTCCTATTTATAGACTAACATAACAACTCTAAAACCTTAAAAATAGAGACAATCATATACTCCAAAAATATAAGAACATTCTTATTTTATTATAAATTTCTATTTCATAACAAACTCTTACTTTGTAATATACTTGCACTTGGAAATGGATTTTATTACTTAGCTATAGCTTATTAAGCACTCCAATCATATTAATAAAGCCTTGGACCTCTTTCGAGCTAGGATTTATGCCATTTGTTACTTGGCTAGACTTAATATCCTCAATTAGCCCATTTAGTGCTTCTTTCACCTTTTTAGCCCTTGCACATGTTATTAGCCCCTTATGGATGCCTAATGAATCCTCATAAGCCCTCTATGCATTAGTTTTTCCATGGATCTCATCATTCCCCCCTCCTTAAAAGGATTTCTCCTTAAATCATCACCTCCATCAAAAAGAGAAAGATCAAAAATTCTAAATGTTGCACTTATATTTTACATACCAAGAAGGTCTAACTTGTAGGCATTGTCATTAATTTGTTCTACTACTTGAAATGGACCACCTCCTCTAGGCTACAATTTTGAGTACCTCTAAGTCAGGAATCTTTCCTTGTGCATATGCACTAAAGCCCAATCACTAAGTTCCAACACTTCTTGATGGAAACCATATTGTACCAACTCAAATTGAAAAGGGATTAGATACTTTGCAAAACCTTGGAGGACCAATGACAAGGGCAAGGTCAAAGAAAATAAAGGAAGCTCTCAACAACCTGTTGTGCGACATTTACTAATAGAAAGTTGCCAAGTACGAGTTAAGGAGGATGGAGTCTTCACCAAGGCTTGCGAATGTGTCATCTGTGGAGGAATTTGTGAACCATGGCCTTGGGAAGGAAGTTAGATTTGAGAGCCCATGATTGGGCCTTTAAGTAGGTTATTTTCATGTGTTTTTATTATTATTTAGTGGGCTGGACGAAATTCCTTATTAAGCCCAGCTTATTTAGTGGGTTAGATGAAATTCCTTACTAAGTCCAGCTTATTTAGTGGGTTGGACGAATTCCCTTATTAAGACCAACTTATTAGTTAGGGTTTCTGGGAGTTAGCATATAAAAAGGGCAAGAAGGGTGGCTGGGAGAGACAGACCCGCTTTTATGAGTATATGAGCTATTTTCTCTGGTTCTTTGAGAACTAATTCTGAACTTTCATACTTGCATGTGTTGGTTCACTAGACTTATCTTCTTCAACATTGTTGTTGCTAAGAGTGGCGTCTGAATCTTATAGTTCTGGTTCTTGGTTGTTTATAATCATTGGGTCAGAACTCCAAATCCCTTAACTTGTGTTAGAACGATCCTATACCAACATTGGTGTTGGGTTTTGTTTACATATAAACGGAGTTCATATCACTTCTTATTTTGTCCTTTGTTTGCATAAGATGCATATTGCTTAGTTTGTCTTGCAATTTGTTGTTGTACCTTCTTATGCAACTTCTTCACCATTTCAGCCTTCCATTCACCATCTAAGCTAGCAAACTCATCAACTAGTAAAGGCATCAAAACCAAAGGAGTCAAAATGTTAAAACCATACACAATTTTAAATGGAGAGTCACTAGTAGCAAAATGAACATTCCTATTATATGTATCCTCTACATATGGCAAACAATCTTCCCACATTTTCAAATTTATTAAAATAACAACATGCAATAAAGTAGAAAGAATTCAATTAACTACCTCAGTTTAACCATTCATTTGTAGAGGATGGCAAGTAGTTGAGAACACTAGTTTAATACCCAACTTACCTTATAATGTGTCTCCTTCCCAAACATTTAAAATATTTAACATTTCTATTTTTACTAGATTGAGAATTAGATTTACCTTTCTCTTTGCTAAGACTTGCTTCCTTACTCTTGTATGATTTAGCTTACAAGATGAAGTGGAACCTAAATTCTATCTAGACCATGTAGAACCCTTTTGTTTAAGTTGCCTCTTAACTTTCATTGCCATGTGTACCATGTCCTTTAACTCCATATACTATTGTAATTCAACTACATTAGTGATATCTTTATTGAGTCCTTGCAAGAACCTAACCATGGTTTCTTCTTTATCCTCTTCCATATTAACCCAAATTATGGCAATCTTCATCTTCTTATGGTAGTCATCCACACTCTTAGTGCCTTGAATGAGCTCTTGTAGCCTTTGGTAAAACTCCTTATAATAGTGATTAAGGGTGTACTTATTCCTAATGATAGCCTTCATCCCCTCTCATGTATCAATAGGCCTCTTATGATTCCATCTACTAGTCAAAATAAGTTGATTCCACCATATAATAATGTAATTAGTAAACTTAACGATAACAAGTTTTACTTTTTTCTCTTTAAAGTAGTTATGATAATCAAAAACTAACTTAACCATCTTCTTCTATTTTAAATCAGTTTCTAGATTTTTATTTTCCTGAGAATGGAGGAATTTTCATTTTAATACTACCAAAGTCATGATCATAGGTGTCTCACCTCTTAAAATCTCTTCAACCATTTCTATTATTGACAATTTTGACCAAAGTAGTTGGATCATCAAATTCATCATCTACATGGTCATAGTCTTGTCTCTCATGCTTTCTTGCATTAGGAACCTCATGGCCTGCATGCCTCCTTTGTAATTCCACTATTGTATTAGCTCACTCCTCTATCCTACCCCTTATATCACATATCATCAAATTTGGTGTTCATGCACTTAAATTGTTGTTGTATAGTTTTGATCATGAATGACACATAACTACTTCCCTTCTTAGCTCCACCCTTGTCTTTGGAAGACAGAGTGCTAATTTTGCACAATGGTTAAGATACATCACAAAATGCTCCCTCAGGTGTTTCACTCAAAAATGGTCTCACACACCCTTATGTTTACACTCTTTAATGATTTTTTCAATATATGTTTACACTCCTAACTTTGACCACTTAAATTTTCCCTCTTAATTCCATATTAAACTGAAAACCCTGAATAAAATCACCTTGTAACTAACTAATTCCAACAAATCAAAATCAAAGAAATTTAGGAAAGCATAATGAATAAAGGTTATGAGTTAGAAGAAAACAACAAGATTAAATCATAATACACAATGAGATAATAATGAGATTTGAATCCTTGTAGGAACTGAAGGGCAATAAGGTTTACTTTGTTAATTTAGGGTTTTCTTATATTATAAGATGTCCAGTTACAAAGGAAATAAAGTCTCTATCTCCTTTTGACCTAATTAAATAAGGTTTACTTCTCAAATAGGAAGAAATCAACTATAATCTTTCCTTTCCATTTTTTTTGTCCTCTTTTCTTCTTTCTTTGTTTTGTTTTTGTTCTTTCTTTGTTTTTTTCTTTTTGCACAAATTTAAGGATAAGAAAAGAGGAATAGAATGCAGCCAAGAAGAAAAGATAAAATTAGGGTTTGCAAATTTAAAGAATAAAAAGGTATAAAATGTTGTGAAGAAGAACAACAAGAGAAACACTTAAATCTAGTTAAGGAAACCCAGTTTAGAGCCAAACTCTGATACTAACTAATATGAATACCAAGAGACAAGGCATAAGGACCCAACATGACTAAGGAATCAAGTAAGAACCCAATAAAACTAAATTAGATTTCAATCTTGCAAACCTTATACCCAATGTTTAGAGATTTATAAACCTAAGGTATTAAGAAGGATATATATGTTATACTTTTGAACTTGAATTTACACCATTTGTTGAATTCCTGCCATTTGTAACTTGGTTGGCTTGAATATCCTCAATTAACCCATTTAATGCTTCTTTTATCTTTTTAGCCCTTAACATGTCATTGGCCCTTCGTCAATCCTTAATGGACTTTAAAAGTGCTCTATGTATCAACTCCTTTATGGATTTTATCATAATAAAAGTAGAAGCCATGACTTGGTTCTTACAAGGGCTAAATAGAGACATTACCAAGATAGTTGAATTGCAACGTTGTGTGGAGTTGGACAATATGGTGCATATGGTGGTGAAAGTCAAGAGGCAACTCAAATAGAAGGGTTTTACATGATTTTGATAGAATTTGGTTTATATTTCATCCTAAAAGCCTAATTGGAGCAAAAGGGAGGAGAGCACTAATTACAAGTCTAAGGTAATTTTAATTCCTAACTTAGTAAAAATAGAGATGTTACATGCTTTAAGTGTTTGGGAAAGGGGCATATTATATCTTAGTGTCCAAATAGGCATACAATGGTGCTGCAGGGTAATGGCAATATTGAGACCAAAAGAGAGTCTGACATTGACTCCATGCCACCATTAGTGGATCCAAGTGATTAAGAGGAGTATCTAATTAAGGGAGATGTGTTGGTGGATAAATGGGCATTAAGTGCATCAACCAAGAAAGATGTTGAAGTGCAAAGAGATAATATCTTCCATACACAATGTCATATTGAAGATAAGGTATGTAGCATGATCATTAATAAGGGTAGATGTACAAATGTAGCTAGCATTGATTTGGCTAAAAAGCTTCCCTCAAGTTTGAATTCATGCCATTTGTTACTTTATTGGCCTGAATATCCTTAATTAGTCCATTTAGTGCTTCTCTCATCTTGTTGACCCTTAAACATGTCATTCACCTTTCGTGAATGCTCAATGGATCCTTAGAAGCCCTATATGTGACAACTTCTTCATGGATCTCATCATACCCAAATCACGATCATAGGTGTCTTGCCTCCTAAAATCTCAATAACCACTTCTATTGTTAGTGATTCTAACCAAAGCAGCTAGATCATTAAAATCAACATCATTATCTTTATCATCATCATAGTCATCATGATGATTGCTTCCCTCTTACTTTTGGTGCATTAGGAGATTGCCATGTCTGTCCCTTTGTAATTTAGCTATAATAGCATCTTACCTCTCCATCCAATCTCTCATCTCACCAAACACAACATTCATGCGCTCAAATTATTGTCATATAGCTTGGAGTATAAACAAATCATCCTTCCTGCCTTATCTTTTGAAGTTATGTTGCTAACTTGGAACAAAAATGTTAGAAATAACCTCACATGCAATCCTTTATATGTTTCTCTCAATTATTGTTACTAAACCCTTGCATTTACTTCTTTTTAGTGGGTTTTCTTATACTAAGCTCACACTCTTGCCTTTTACCACTCTTAACTTCCCTTTTTAGCTATTTAAGGAACTAAACAAGGTAAATCAAGAAGATTAATCTTAAGTGAACCAACTTATAAAAGAAAATAAATAGGGCAGAATTGACCTAGTGCAAAGTGAGAATCTAGAAAACAAAAAAGGGACGCCAAGGGAAATAAATTTAAGGAAGTAAACCCAAAGAAAACAATTACCTGAAAGATAGAACAAAAAATTAGATCATGGAATTAGAGTTGAGCTAAAGAACTAGAACATTATTGTGGCTAGTTTGACCAAACTGTTGAGCTATTGCCTTAAAGTGGAATTTTTTCTCATTTTTTTATTGCTCATTTTTCTCAATTTCTTTCATTGTTCTTTTTTTTTTATGCACAAATTTAAAGACAATAAAAGATAAACTAAGGTTTGGTGGATTTAAAGAATAAAAGGTTATAAAAGGTAGCTACGAAGAAGAACAAGAGAAAAACTCAAATCCAAATAAACAAAATTGATTTAAACCTTAAAGCTTTGATTCCAACTAATGTGAACTGCAAAGAGCACAATAAAACCCATAAGCAAAACAAGAAAATCAAAACACCAAGAAAGTTAAATCAAGTTTAAGAAAAGTAAAACCTTGATCGAATGTTTAAATCAACATGAACCTAAGGTATAAACCTAGACCTAATGTTCAAAGGAACACAAATCATAAGTATAAAGAAGGATATAGATAGCACACTTTAGAAAGAAGGGATTTGGGAATGATAAGTCAGGTTGGAATGCCACAAGAAATTAATCTTGATAAGTTTGTAGTATTTAATGAAAAACCAAAAGAGGAAATTCTTACTTTTTTCTTTTTTACCAATGATCTATATCTTTTAAGAATGAACTGGAGCCTCTTTATAGGCTAAAGTAATAACCCTAACCCTAGAAATAAGAAAAACTTCCTAAATAAGCTGACGACAAATGAATTGGGGTTGGTTTAGTAAGATTTGTAAAGCCACGAGTCCAACATCAAATTTTTTCACCAACCAACTCATGACTAGTGTCAATCTAACCTTCTAGTAGCTAACTGATCTTGTAACTAGTTTTACAATTGCTCCAATCCTTGTCCTATATTTTTTAGACTTTGCAATAGGTCTAACTTAGTAATTTCATTACTTTGTTACTTTAACTCTTCACAATAACTTAACTTAGGTTGGTTTAGTATACTTATACAATTAATACCGCCTTAGCCCACATTAATATTGCCCTTTAGGGCCTAAATGTCTTTGATCACCCTATTAAGTGCCTCTTTAATCCTTTTAGCTCTAGAGCATGTCATTGGTCACTTGTGAATACTCAATGGATCCTTAGAAGCTCTCTATGCATCAGCACCTCCATAAATCTCATTAAATGTGTATCCTATGCCAATAAAGGGCAAAAGAAGGTCATGTTTGAACCTAATGATTGGATTTGGGTGCATATGCACATAGAAAGGTTCCTAACTCAAAGGCATTTATAGTTATGACATAAAGGAGATGGTCCATTCCAAGTGGTGGCACAAATTAATGATAATACCTATAAGTTGGAACTTCTTGGTAAGTGTAATTTAAGTGCAACATTTATTGTTGTTGATCTTTCTCCTTTTGATACAAGTGATGATTTGAGAACAAATCCTTTTGAGAAGAGGGGGATAATGAAATTCATGAGGGTGCTAATGCATGGAGGGCTTTTAAGGATCCATTAAGCATTCAAGAAGAGGCAATGACACATTATGATGCTAAAAGGATGAAAAATGCACTTAATGGGTTGATTAAAGATATTTGGGCTGAGGAAGCTAATAGAAGACAAAATCTCACTTTTTTTTTTAACCAATAATTTATATCTTTTAAAAATAAAATCAAGCCTATTTATAAGCTAAAGTAATAGCCTTAACCCTAGAAATAAGAAAAACTTCCTAAATAAGTTAATGACAAATGAATTAGGATTGGTTCATTTAGATTTGTAGAGCCATGGGCCCAACATCGAACTTGTTCACCAACCAGCTCATGACTAGTGCTAGTTTAACCTTCTAGTAGCAAACCAATCAAGTAACTGGTTTGATGACCGCTTTAATCTTTGTCCTCTATTTTTTAGACTTTATGATAGGTCCAACTCAATAATTTCATTACTTTGATACTTTAATTCTTCACAGTCACTTAACCTAAGACGATTAAGTATACTTATACAATTAATAAAGCCTTGTTGTCCTTCAAGGCCCAAATGTTTTTAATTAACCTGTTAAGTGTCTTTTTCAACCTTTTAGCTATAGAACATGTCATTAGCCTTTTTTGGATGCTTATTGGATCCTTAAAAGCCCTCTGTGAATCAACACCTCCATGAATCTCATCAAATATGTATCTTATGCCAACAAAGGGAAAAAGAAGGCCGTGTTTGAACCTAGTGATTGGATTTATAAGCATAGGCGCATGGAAAGGTTCTTGACTCAGAGCATTCAAGGCTATGGCTTAATGGGGATGGTCTATTCCATGTGGTGGCACAAATTGATAATAATACCTATAAGTTAGACCTTCTTGGTGAGTACAATGCGAGTGCAACATTTACTATTTTTGATCTTTCTCCTTTTGATACAAGTGATGATTTTAAGGATGAATTTTTTTGAGAAGAGGGGGAATGAGGAGATTTATAGAGATGTCAATTCATGGAGATGCCAATGCAATAAATAAAAGGGCTTCTAAGGATCCATTAAGCATTAAGAAAAGGCAATGACACATTCTAAAGGTAAAAGGATGAAAATGCACTTAATGAGTTGATTAAAGACATTTGGTTTAAGGAAGCTAACTTGAGGTTAAAGGGCAAAAAATTATATTGTAATGCAAACCAAGGCTTTATTAATTATGTAAGTATGCCAAATTAGCCTAAGTTTAGTGATTATGAAGAGTTGAAGCAACAAAATAATGGAAATAGTGAGTTAGATCTATTGCAAAATCTAAAAAATGGAGGTGGAGTGGATCAATTGTAAAATCAGTTATAAGATCAGTTTACTGTGAAATGTTGGAACAATGCCAGTCATGAGCCAGTTGGCAAACCAATTTGATGCTAGACATATGGCTCTATGAATCTAACTAAGCCAAGTCTTACCAAATTGACCTCAATTTGTTTGCTGTCAGTTTATTTAGGCAATTTTTCTTATTTCTAGGGTTAAGGTTGTTACTTCAACCTATAAATAGGCTTGATTTCAATGTTAAAGAGATAAATCACTAGTGAAAAAAAAAGTGCAAATTTTCTTTTTTAGCTCTTCATTGAACTTTGTGAACTTTTCAAGATTATTGTCTTATGACAATCCAATCCAACTTGTCACTCTCAAATCCCCTTGTTTTGGACTGTGACATGCATATCCTTCTTTATACCTTTGAAGCATGTCCCTTTGAACATTGGGTCTAGGTTTATGACTTAAGTTCATATTCCTTTGTACATGAGTCAAGGTTTTACTTTTGTCAAACCTAATTTGACTTTCTTGGGGTTCTAATTCCTTGTTTTATTTGTGGGTTTCATTATATTCTTTAGGGTTCAGATAAAATATGAACCATTCAAACCATGCAAGAAAAGTTAATCATGTAAGACTTCCTTGTTGCATTGAATATAATGTTGATATAGACACAATGGTTTCTTTCATTATCATTTTGTGAATGAATCCTTGTAACAAATGGAGAAGCCTTAGTAGCAAGTAATGAAGTGACAATCTCATCTTGCAAGCAAGGAACCATTCAAACTATGCAATAAAAGTTAATCAAGATCAATGACTCCTATGCTTGTTGCATTAAATCTAATATATGATGTATTCACAGAAGTTAATTTCAGGTTCATTGTGTATAAATGAGTCTTCTCAGTGAAAGGACCACTTTTGTTAGGAAGAAAAAAAGTGACAAACTCATCTTTCAGTCAATGAACCATTCTAACTTATAAGAAAAGCTAATTAAGGTCAATGATTCATGTTGCCAAATTCACATTGAATCTAATGTTTGTTGCAAACAAAAGATATTTCCATGATCATTTTACATGAGTGACTCCTTGCAACAAAAGGATAAGAGTAGTTAGCAAGAAATGAAGTGATAGTCTCATCATTCAAGCAATGAACCATTTAAACCATGTAAGGAAAGCTAATTAAGATCAATAATGATGAGATCCATGGTGATATGGGGGTTGCCTAAGATTGTGTGGTTCATACCTCTAGGCTAATTATGCATTCAAGGGCCAAGAATCTTCAAATAGCAATCTTCAAATAGCATCAGAATTACTTCTTTAAGAGAATACAACATGTATGGCAAGTCTAGAGACTGAAGGAGTTAGAGTTCACATTGATCACATTGTTCACTTCCTTAGAGGATTAAGCATAAATGGGCCTACTTGGATTAAAGTAATTTCAGGAGTTTATTTATAGCTTATTTCTTCTTATTTTAATTAGTTTTTGCTAGTTTGGGCTCTTAATTAAGAAGGGAGTATAACCTAGTCCATATGTATTTATTTACTATGTTTTAAGTTTTATTTTATATCTTATTTTGTAATTAATTTGTAGCAACCCTAATTTTCTTATTTTGTAGTTTTCTTATCTACTTTTTGACATTGTTCCCTATTTAAGAGATTGAGAATGTTTTGGAGATTTTGGAAAATATTATTAAAAGTGAAACTTTTATTTTACCCTAATTCTTGGCAATTTATTTTTTTAGTAACAAATTAATAATTGATTCTTATAATTCTTTCATCTTCTAATGGTATGGTGAATGAAACTAGTTTCTTCTTGTTTATGGAAAATTTCTTAACAAAAAAAGGACTTTTAGTCTTTCTTTTTATTTTGTTTTTTTTCAATGAATCATAAAATTACCTTAAATAAAACAATCACTACCTTAAATTTTCCTAAACACAAAACAAGCAAGTCTTTGATTCCTAGGCACACCAAATGATTTTTAATGGGTTCAAGTTGCCAAAGTTTGGTGTGCTTGTCATGTGGAAAATAATCTTTGTAGACACAAAAGTTAATTTCATTATTAGTTTGAACAAATGACTCCTTGCAATGAAAAGAGAAGCATTGTTAGTGAGAAATGAAGTGACGATCTTGCTTTCTGAATCCAATGAAGTTATTGGCGGATTAATTACTCTTTTGTTAAACTACCAATGGTTTACTAATGTGCTTGTCATGTCGAATTTTAATGTTTGGAATAGACATAAAAGTTAATTTTGTGATCATTTTATATGAATGAGTCCTTGAAGTGAAAGGACCAATATTGGTAGGAAGAGCCAATAGGCCCAAACTAAGAACAAAAAAGCTATAAATAAACTCTTGTAAGCACTCTAATCCAAGTAGGCCTAGCCTTGTTTTGCATAAGAAGTATAAATTTATCCATATTAGAACTTAACAATTAGGTTTAAATAACTTAACAATTATATGTGTTAGAGACAAAAGGCATAATTGATTCTATGACTCCTTATTAGGAGTAATTGAGTCAACTCTTAATGATGGGCCATGAATCTTCTAGCGAATGAACCATTATAATCCTATAAAAAAGCTAATTAAGGTTAATGATTCATATTGTCAAATTATCTTCTTTTCATTGGTGTGTTTGTATACATGTTCTTTACATCTCTGTGTGTGATCTTGTCTTATTTCTATACTTGTCTATACATCTCTATGTGTGATCCTATGCTATCAAGAAAAGAATAGTGAACCTAGAGGAATATTGATCTTCTAAATAATTCAAAGTTTAAACTTATTTGTGACTCATTATTGAAACCCCAAGTCATGCTGCCTTTATACCCTATTAACTATGTTTAAGCATGTAGGGTTATGGCTTAAGATGTTGATAGTGATATAATGAGGCATGGATAGGTTAAGACCTAATAGATTATTTAGAAGTGATAGTTTTTCTAGGATTAAAGAAATAGTAATTAGTAAAAATTCACATAATAATTACTTACAAAATTGGACTCTTCCTTCTTTATCTTCTTCCTAGGTTTATAAATAGGGAAGTTTCCTTTCTAAGGTTTATTATGTTATCAAAACTATTGAATGAGCTTTACCCTTAACTCAAAGTAATAATAATTTCTTTCTACTACCTTAGGAGCATATTAGCTCACACCAATAAAAGTATAAATTTATCCATATTAGAATGGTGCAAGTAGTATTAAAATATACTACTAGACTAGATTTAAATAATTCAACAATTATATGTGCTAGAGATAAAAGGCATAATCATTACCATGACTCCTTATTAGGTGTAATGGAATCCACTTTAAGTGATGGATTTATTTAGTTCTCTTGCTTTCCTAATTTTACTGTGTCACTATCAAATCCAAATTTGATGCATGCTTTATGTTTAGATATTAAAACTAAAGGATTTGATATGATGCCTATTTCGAAAAATCTAATCCTTATTTACAAGATACATTATGAGGTTATAAATGCTACTATCCCAAGAAATAAAGAGATTCTAACTAGATATGTTGATAGAGGGACTACTACATTATTTTTGATAGGTCAAAATCTAACATAATGATTCCTAAAACAATTGTTTGGGATTAAGTTAAATTACCTGAAAAATGGGTATTAGAAAAGGCCTTTAAACTTATTAAATAGGTTAATAGACAAGTGGAAGAAGTAATTGAATTCCAAGATAGGGATGTTGAAATACAATTTGCTTCATTTAGAAGTGTGAGGTTAAACCTCAAAAAAGGAAGAGAAAAGGTTAAACCTAGATTTTTAACCTCCTCAATACCAATCACTAAGTTGGAAAGTATCAAATGAACAAAAGAACAAGTTAGTCCACCCTATATAAAGTTGACTTTCCTCCACCAACTTCTGCTTTTGCGGTTAATGAACTACTAGACACACTTGGTCAAGTTCTTAGGCCTAAATCTTCTTCTTTCTATGATATGGGATATCAAGATGAAGATAAAAGTCTTTATATCTTAAAAATAGTTAATGAGATAGATGAAAAAGTAAAAAAGTTATTTTAATCTCTTAAAAATAGTATAAAAGTTGATTTTTTATGATCTTTGATGAAAAAGAACAAAAAGTATGGCATAAATGCCATAAGATACACACCAATAAAGTGGGGCCTATAGATATATTCATTTAAATGGAAAAGGTGTATAAATTTAAGAAAAAGCCTTTCCTAAATTTTCCTCTCTCTGAGGAATGTATGGTTCTTGAAAAGGCATATCAAGAATATGTTACAAGAAAAGGAAAAGGGGTTAATAATATTCACCCATCTATAGTTAATTTAAGTATTAAAATAAAAGATGGTGAAGTTATAACTTCAGCATATAAAGATGTACCTTTTATTGGTGTTATTATGGAGTAAGGAAATTATACTAATCATTATCTTCAATCTATAGGAAATTAACTTAATCGAGTTGAAGAAAGAAAAGAAGAAGTGCCTTAGAAAGCTTCGAAACCTCTAGTTAAACCAGAATTGGAAAAAAGGGTTTTATTGAAAACCATGTCACCAAATGAAACAAATTAAAAATGTCACGTGAAAATCCAGAAAAAATAGAATTAGTCAATGAAATGATTAAAGGTTAAAAAACCTAGTATTAAAAGAAAAAGACACTTTTATGTTAGGAAAAGAGGAAAAAATTACAAAAAGAGAAACAAAGGCCAAACATTATGTGGAGAAAACTCAAGAAATGTTCTTATCAGAACAAAACCCAAGTTAAAAAAATCCATCACTTTTTGATAGGAAGGAAAGTATAGAAATTAATAAGATGACTATTATCCTAGACCAACTCTAATCAATCTTTTATTAGAGGAATAGTCTGAGTACAATTATATATAATATGATGGTAGTAGTATTGTAGAATGGAATTTAGATGGAATGTCAAAAAATCAAATTCTCATTTTACTACATTATAGGATGATTTTTGCTACTGCTGCAAAAATTAATAGAAGTGATTCTAACTCTCAAATAGCAAGATTTATAGTAAATGGATTTACTACATAGTTTAAAAGTTGTTAGGATTTTTATTTAACAAATGAAGTTAAAGTTTAAATATTTAATGCTGTTAAAATAGAACAAGGCATGCAAACATATGATTGTGTTAATACATTTAAACAATTACTAATCATTTTATTGGTTCAACCGCCTTATTGGTAAAGAAGATATATGAGCAATTCATTAATTTAAAGTGTCCAAATTTGTCCCAATTTAAGTAGTACAAAGATGTCTTCTTCTCTAAAGTTTTTACTAGGGAAAATAGTTAGAGTACTTTTGGAAAGAGAAGTTTTTATTTGGTTGACCTACCTTATTTTTAAGAGAGTAAAAAATAGGTTAAAATCCTATTATGGTAAAGTTATTGATTACTCCAGTTACACATATGGAGAATTAGCTGCTAAAGTGGTAACTAAAAGAGTTAAACTTTGTAATGGAATAAAACTGTTTAGGTAATTGCAAAATGAAAAAACTCAAGGCAAAAAATCCTTAGGAGACTTCTGTGAACAAATCAGTTATCCACCTATGAGATAACCTAAAAAATTTAAGAAAAAGGGTTATAAACCAATACCTTAAAAGAAATCCTTTATGAAAAAGGAATATCAAAAGAAAAGAAAAAGAAAATGATTGTTTGTTATAAATGTAGAAAGATAAGATATTATTCTAATAAATGTAAAATGAAACAAAAAATTCAAGACTTATCAGTACATGAACACCTTAAGAGGTCATTAATGCATATTTTTTTTATCAAAAGACAAATATGAGGAATCAAAGTTAAAGGTAGACTTGCCTAAGGAAGAGACTACCTTTAAAGAAGAATCTGATAATAGTTGTGATAGTCAATGTAACTATTATCAAGTTTTATGTAAAAGTAATGACTTATTAGTTCTTACAAAAAAAGATCATTTAATATTCGATCTTATTTATAAGATTACAAATCCAAAAGAGAAAAAAAGAATAGTTAGAAAAATATTTTAATTTGTCTCGAAATGAAACTAGGGTTAAAGAACTAGAGGAAATTTATAATTTAAAAACTATTATTCAGAGAGTCTAAAATAATCATTCTAGTTCAAAAACTAGAAAAATAGTAATCGAACCTTCTATTAGAGAGCTTAAAGTTGAAATTAATTAGGTAAAAACTAAGATAAAAGGATTAAAAGAAAGAGTATTAGTATTAGAATATGTGACAAAAAAGGACAAAGATCCATTTGATACTCCGAATACTTCTTTAAAAGAAGAATTAAGTACCCTTCAATATACCAGCCAAATTGATAGTGTTATTACCCATAAATGACATACTCAGATTACTATAGCAGTTAATAAAGAATAAATCATTTCTATAATAGTCTTAATAGATTTACATACTAATATGAACTATATTAATGAAGGGATAGTTGAAAATGCTTTTCAAAAACAACAGAAGAATTAAACATTACCTTAAGCTGATATAGGTAATGAAGGAATTTGTATTGAAATTTCAGTCGTATTGGTTAAAAACTTATCACAAGATGTTATTTTAGGAAATTCTTTCTTGTATATGTTGTATCCTATTGAGGAGATTAATGATAAAGGGATTTTCTTAAAAATAGATGGAAAGTTTATTAGTTTTAAATTATATCTACTCCTTAATATAACAAGATAGATTTACTTTAAAAAACAATGATACGAACTCCGTTTATATGTAAACGGAACCCAACACCAATGTTCGCATAGGATTGTTCTAACATAGGTTAAAGGATTTGGAGTTTTGACCCAATGATTATAAACAACCAAGAACCAGAACTATAAGATTCAGACGCCACTCCTAGCAACAACAACGTTGAAGAAGATAAGTCTAGTGAACCAACACACGCAAGTATGAAAGTTCAGAATTAGTTCTCAAAGAACCAGAGAAAATAGCTCATACACTCATAAAAATGGGTCTGCCTCTCCCAGCCACCCTTTTTGCCCTTTTTATATGCTAACTCCCAGAAACCCTAACTAATAAGCTGGTCTTAATAAGGGAATTCGTCCAACCCACTAAATAAGCTGGTATTAATAAGGAAATTTGTCCAACCCACTAAATAAGCTGGGCTTAATAAGGAACTTCGTCTAACCCACTAAATAAGCTGGTCATAATAAGGAATTTCATCCAGCCCACTAAATAATAATATAAACACATGAAAATAACCTACTTAAAGGCCCGATTATGGGCTTTCAAACCCAACCTCCTTCCCAAGGCCATGGTTCACAAATTCCTCCACAGATGACACATTCGCAAGCCTTGGTGAAGACTCCATCCTCCTTAACTTATACTTGGCAACTTCCTGATAGTAAATGTCGCACAATAGGTTGTTGAGAGCGTCCTTTATTTTCTTTGACCTTGCCCTTGTCATTGGTCCTCCAAGGTTTTGCAAAGTATCTACTCCCTTGTTGATTTGAGTTGGTACAATATGGTTTCCATCATTCCCGCTCTCCTCAAAATGATTTGTCCTCAAATCAGCATCTACATCATCAAAGAGAAAAAGAGAAATGTCAGAAACATTAAATGTTGCACTCACACTATACTCACATGGCAAGTCAAGTTTATATGCATTATCATTGACTCTTGCCACCACTTGAAAAGGACCATCTCCTCTTGGTTGCAACTTTGATTTCCTTTGCTTAGGAAATCTATCCTTCCACAAATGTACCCAAATCCAATCACCAAGTTCAAAAGTGATATGCTTGCGACCTTTGTTGGCTTGTGTTTCATATTGTTTGGTTCTTCTCTCAATGTTAAGCCTAGCTTTCTCATGAAGTTACCTAACCACTTCTACCTTCTTCTGCCACTCTCAAATGCATTTATCTTCTTTTTCTCTCCTGCACTTTCTTTTCTCTTAACTCTCTCTTTCTTTTTGCTCCTCCTCTTTTGCTCACTTTCATAAAGTCTCACTTGGTCTTCATACACCTGTTTTGGAGTCAATGGTGCCAGTGTAAATGGTCTTCCATCCATGGTGAATGAATAGCAGTTCTTGTAACCATCATGCAAAACTTTTCTGTCATATTGCCAAGGACGGCCCAATAACAAAAGTCCGGTCTGCATTAGTACAACATCACAAGACAATTCGTCCTTATATCTACCAATGGAAAATGGAACTACAACTTGTTTAGTCACTTTTACCACTCCACTGTCATTCAACCATTGCAAATTATATGGCCTAGGATGTTTGGTTGTAGGCAAGTTCAATTTTCCACCAATTAGGTACTTGCTACATTAGTGCAACTACCTCCATCGATGATCAAGCAACAGAGTCTATCTTGAACTAAACATCGAGTATGGAAAATGTTTTCCCGCTGAATCTCAGCATCATTCTCTTCCTTAACCTATGCACTAAGGGCTCTCCTTGCTACTAAAAGCCTTCAACCATGCTCCGGATACTCTATCCCTTCATCAACATCACTAGCATCCTCTAATGGCGGCATTTGGTCTTCATCACTAGCATCACTGCTAGACACATAATCACCATTCTCCTTAAGGTACATGGTTCTCTTGTTAGGACATTGTGAAGCCACATGACCCCTACCCAAACATCTAAAGCATTTGATGTCTCTAGTTTCTCCTTAGGTGCCCTTAAGTTTTTCTTCAAATTTGCCCCTTTCCAGGCTGCCCCCACTAGTCTTGGGTCTATGTGAATTGCCTTTTTGCATAGAAGTCATCTTCTCTTCCTTCTTCCCTTAGTTTGGCTTCCAAAAAGATGAACCTAAGTTCTGCTTATGACCAGAAGTGCTCCTTCCCTTAAGTTGCCTCTCAACTTTCATGGCAATGTGTACCATGTCTTCAAGCTCTACATAGCGTTGCAGCTCTACCACATCAGCTATGCTCCTATTCAACCCTTGGAGGAACCTAGCCATGGTTGCCTCCCTATCCTCCACTACATTTGCCCTAACCATAGCAATTTCCATCTCCTTATGATACTCTTCCACACTCTTGGAACCTTGTGTAAGGCTCTGCAACTTCTTGTACAAATCCCTATAATAAGAGCGGGGAACAAATCTCCTTCTCATCATAGTCTTCAACTCATTCCAAGTTTCTATGGTTGTCTCAAAATTTCTTCTCCTTATGGTAACTTGCTGGTCCCACCATACAACAGCATAATCAGTGAGCTCTACCACAGCTAACTTCACCTTCTTCTCCTCAGAGAAGTTGTGGCACTCATATATTAGTTCTACCCTTCGTTCCCAATCTAAATAGACATCAGGGTCAGTTTTCCCTTGGGAAGAAGGTATTTTCATTTTAATACCACTAAGATTTTTGTCTACTCCTTCCTCCCCTCTATTTCTGTTATCCCAACCTCCATTGTACCTATCATAAACATTTCCATTGCCTCTTGCTGCTCTACCATTCCTATTACCACGTCCTCCTTTAAAACCACCTCTAAAGTTTCTAATAGCATTGTCACCGTCATCATAATAATCATCACCATCTTCACCAATGTCATGTTCAAATTGCTCCTTTTTGACCCTCCCAGCTGGCCTCTTAGAATTGACACTTGATTCCCCTTCTATTTGATCCATCCTGTCTCAAACTTCCCAAAGTGCTTGGTCAATCCTCTCAAACTTCTGTTCTAAGGATTTCATAAGCAATTTGAAATCTGGAACAACTTCTTCCTCCCCTCCATGTGGGAAACTACCTTCTTTATCATTCAACATCGTACATGCAAGATTGTTAGTAAATAGAGAATATGCCTCACAAAACTCACTCCCTCGCGTGTTTGCTCTCCACTCAACTACAGTAGTCCTCAACTCTCGTCTTTCACACAATAAATTGCAAAACTCGAAGAGCTCTTTCAGTAGTCCCAAGCAAACTAAATTCAGAACAAACAAAACTTGAATATATCAATCCTAGACCTACCTCTTTAGAGAAGTGACAGGACCAAGAAGACGGGCAATAATGCAAACAGAATGACAAGTAATTCAATGATATTAGCAATGCAATTGGACAAAAATCAATTATCAAATATAATTGAGTAAATGACCAATTGAGTAATGAACCCTTTTTTTTTTTTTTTCACTTAACTAATGGGTATTTCTGTGGAAGGAACAAATATCAGAAAAGAAACCCACGAAATACACGATTTTGTTTTATTTTTTTATTTTAATTTTTTTGCGTTTTTCTTTTTTTCTCTTTTTGACTATTCAACCAACATCAAAGAATAGACGAAAGATATGATAACAACAATATAACAAACCTGAGTTAGAGCCAAGGCTCTGATACCAAATGATAAGAACTCCGTTTATATGTAAACG
Source organism: Bruguiera parviflora (assembly GCA_019804595.1). Taxonomy (NCBI): domain Eukaryota; kingdom Viridiplantae; phylum Streptophyta; class Magnoliopsida; order Malpighiales; family Rhizophoraceae; genus Bruguiera; species Bruguiera parviflora. The sequence goes on from CM034058.1 coordinate 4,215,037, forward strand.
GAACCCAACACCAATGTTCGCATAGGATCGTTCTAACATAGGTTAAAGGATTTGGAGTTCTGACCCAATGATTATAAACAACCAAGAACTAGAACTATAAGATTCAGACGCCACTCCTAGCAACAACAACGTTGAAGAAGATAAGTCTAGTGAACCAACACACGTAAGTATGAAAGTTCAGAATTAGTTCTCAAAGAACCAGAGAAAATAGCTCATACACTCATAAAAATGGGTCTGCCTCTCCCAGCCACCCTTTTTGCCCTTTTTATATGCTAACTCCCAGAAACCCTAACTAATAAGCTGGTCTTAATAAGGGAATTTGTCCAACCCACTAAATAAGCTGGTATTAATAAGGAAATTTGTCCAACCCACTAAATAAGCTGGGCTTAATAAGGAACTTCGTCTAACCCACTAAATAAGCTGGTCATAATAAGGAATTTCATCCAGTCCACTAAATAATAATATAAACACATGAAAATAACCTACTTAAAGGCCTGATTATGGGCTCTGAAATCCAACCTCCTTCCCAAGGCCATGGTTTGCAAATTCCTCCACAGATGACACATTTGCAAGCCTTGGTGAAGACTCCATCCTCCTTAACTCATACTTGGCAACTTCCTGATAGTAAATGTCGCACAAAAGGTTGTTGAGAGCGTCCTTTATTTTCTTTGACCTTGCCCTTGTCATTGGTCCTCCAAGGTTTTGCAAAGTATCTACTCCCTTATCGATTTGAGTTGGTACAATATGGTTTCCATCAAACAATAAGAAGAAAAGAGAGATTTATTCAATCTCTTCAAAATGAAGTAAAAATAAACACCTACAAGAAAAATTTAATACTCATGCTATTCAAATTAAGATACAAAAAACACAAAAAAAAATCTAGAAACATTAGTTTGTGTAAAGATTTCTAATGCATTTTGCAATAGGAAAAAACATGTGGTAGAACTACCACATGAAGCAACTTTAAATGAAATTCAAATTCCTACTAAGACCAAAGCCATAGCTATGGGACCAAGGCATTTAGAGATCTATAAAAAATAAATATATAATTTTTAGAAAAAAGGGCTTATTAGAAAATGTAAAAGCCCCTAAAGTTGCTTAACATTTTATGTTGAAAATGTTGTAGAAGTGGGATAAAGGGTTCTAAGATTAGTTATTAATAAGGCCTTAAGCTATATTATGTATCCTACACCTAATAAGAAAGATTTTCTTAATAAGTTTTATGAAGCCCAAGTATTTTCAAAATTTGATATGAAATCTAGTTATTGGCATATCTAAATTCACGAAAAAGATAAATATAAAACAGCATTTACGACACCATTTGGGCATTATGAATGGAATATAATGCTTAATTCTTCAGATTCATCTTTTAATTAAAAGATATACATTAATGACCTTTTAAGGTCTTCATCCACAGATAACTCTTGAATTTTTTATTTAATTTTACACTTACTAGAATAATACCTTATCTTTTTGCATTTATAATAAACAACTATTTTCTTTTTCTTTTTCTATGGAGTAGGTCTTTTCTTTTCTTTTAATTTTTCCTTTTTATAAAAGGATTTCTTTTGAGGTATGAGTTTATAGCTCTTTTTTTGAATTTTTTAGGATACTTTATAGATGGATAATCCATTTGTTTGAAAAAATTTCCAAAAGCTTTTTTGTCTTGAATTTTCTCATTCTTTAGCAGCCTATGTAGTTTTATTTCATTGCAAAGTTTAACTCTTTTGGCTACTATCTCAATGGTTAACTCTCTATAGGTATAACTAAATTAATCAATAACTCCAAACAAAAATTGATGGAAACCATATTGTACCAACTCAAATTGACAAGGGATTAGATACTTTGCAAAACCTTGGAGGACCAATGACAAGGGCAAGGTCAAAGAAAATAAAGGAAGCTCTCAATAACCTATTGTGCGACATTTACTATCAGAAAGTTGCCAAGTACGAGTTAAGGAGGATGGAGTCTCACCAAGGCTTGTAAATGTGTCATCTGTGGAGGAATTTGTAAACCATGGCCTTGGGAAGGAAGTTAGATTTGAGAGCCCATGATTGGGCCTTTAAGTAGGTTATTTTCATGTGTTTTTATTATTATTTAGTGGGCTGGACGAAATTCCTTATTAAGCCCAGCTTATTTAGTGGGTTAGATGAAATTCCTTATTAAGTCCAGTTTATTTAGTGGGTTGGACGAATTCCCTTATTAAGACCAGCTTATTAGTTAGGGTTTCTAGGAGTTAGCATATAAAAAGGGCAAAAAGGGTGGTTGGGAGAGGTAGCCCCGTTTTCATGAGTGTATGAGCTATTTTCTCTAGTTCTTTGAGAACTAATTCTGAACTTTCATACTTGCGTGTGTTTGTTCCTTAGACTTATCTTCTTCAACATTGTTGTTGCTAGGAGTGGCGTCTGAATCCTATAGTTCTGGTTCTTGGTTGTTTATAATCATTGGGTCAAAACTCTAAATCCCTTAACCTGTGTTAGAACGGTCCTATACCAACATTGGTGTTGGGTTCCGTTTACATATAAACGGAGTTCGCATAAAAAATTTAGCAAATTATTCTAATAATGGCAATAGGATTTTAACCTATTCTTTTCTCTTTTAGCATACTGGATAGGTACCCTAAACAAAAATTTTACCTTCTGGAAAATACTTTGACTAACTTCTCTTGTAAAAACTTTAGACAAGAAGATATCTTTGCGCCACCTAAAGTAGGTTAAATCTAGGCACATCAAATTAATGAGTTGTTTATATGTTTTATCTACTAATAAGGTAACTGAACTAAATAAAATAATTAGTAATCATATAAATATATGCATTAACACTATCAGCCATCTACATGTCTTGTTTTATTTTAAAAGCATTAAATATCTAAGATTTAGCTTCATATAACAAATAAAAATTCCACCAGCCTTTAAATTGTCTAGTAAACCCATTTACTATAAATCTTATTATTTAGGAGTTAGAATTACCTCGTTTAAATTTTGTAGTAATGGCAAGCACCATTATATAATGGAGTAAAATGAGAACCTAATTTTTTGACATTCTATCTAAATTCCATTTTATAATGTTGCTACCATCATATTGTACATAATTGTACTTAAATTATTCTTCTATAAGAGGTCAATCGAAGTAAGTTTATGATAGTATAGTTTTATAGGGCTTTTATTAAAAGTCATTTTGTTAATTCCAATACTTTCCTCATAAGGAGGAGATGGATCCTTTTGATCTAGATTTTATTCTAATAAGAACATTTTTCGTAGTTTATTTATATAATCTTTAGTTTTTGATTCTTCTTCTATAATTTCTTCCTCTTTTCTTAATACAAAAGTTTCTTTTTCTTTTAAGCCTAGGTTTTTTAACCTTTCAATTATTTCATTAACTAATTCTATTTTTTTAAGATTTTTACCCAACATGTTGTAATTTATTTCTTCTAAAGACATAGGTTTAAATAAAATCCTTTTCCATTTCTTGTTTAGCTAAAGGTTTTGGAAGTATTTGAACTACTTGTTCTATCTTTTCCTTAACCTTATTATGTTGATTTCCTATAGATTGAAGATAAAGGTTAGTATAATTTCCTTACTTTATAACAGTGTTGATTAAAGGTTTCGCTTTATATGGTGAAGCTATAACCTCATGGTCTTCTATCTTGACACTTAGGTTAAATGCAAGTGGGTGAATACTAATAACCTTTTTTCCTTTTCTTATAACATATTTTTGATATACTTTTTCAAGAACATTCCTCTAGGGTAGAGAAATTTGTAACATATTCTTGATATACTTTCTTAGGGTGAGTTTGATGCACTTCAGATTGACTTCATCCTATGTCATAAAACTAATGATGCAAACAACATAATTGAATTGTTCTTCACAAAGGTAGTATGCTTCTATCACATGCCTTGGAGTATTATTTTATGCCAGGATATAAAGTTCTTGAGCCACTTTTGGAAGACTTTATGGGGTAAATTAGGTACCAAATTGTTGTTCTTAACTATTTGCCATCCACAGATAGATGGGCAAACTAATGTTGTTAATCAAACTCTTTTTACTTCCTTACATGCTATTATTCACATGAATTGGAAAATATGGAAAGATTGTTTACTACATGTAGAGTTTGCATATAATAAGAGTGTTTATTTTACCATTAGTTCCTCTCTATTTGAAATTGTGTAATCTTACCTTAATCACATGAAGTGAATGCTTAAAGATATCAAATAGAATTGAATACGTTGCTTTTCAATGGTTACGCACTCAAACTAATGAGCAGAGCAAGAAAGACTGCAAGTAGGCACAATAGCATGTTTGAATGGAAGTAAATAAGTTTGAAGACAACAAATCAAAGAATTGATTTATCTAGCCTGATTAACAATGGAGCTCTAATACCAATTGATGTAAACCTCAAAAGATATGCCTTAAGGATTCAACATGCATAAGGAATCAAACAATAACCCAAGAAAGTTAAATCATATTTCAATCACACAAGACCTAGACCCAATAGTTAAAGAAACTAGAACGCAAGGTATAAAAAAGAATTAAAGCAATCTAACTATTCTTTTATATCAGTGTATTTAAATTAGTTTATATATATATATATATATATATATATATATATATATATATGTATGTATGTATGTATGATCTTGTGCTATTGAAATAAGAATCCTAAGTAAGAACCCTAAGAATGGTATTAAAGTCTAAAGGAATATTGATCTTTTAAATTGTTGAAAGTTTAAACTTGTTGGTGTCGCATTATTGAAAACCTAAGTTGCACTACCTTTGTACCTAGATTAGCCATGTGTGCATGTATAAGATTGTGGTTTAAGACCTTGATTGTGATATGGTAAAGTATGAATAGTTTAAGACTTGATCAACTAATTCCTTGACTCCTTATTAAGAGTAATTGAGTCTACTAATAAAGATAGGCCTATTTGGTTATTTTGCTTTCCTAATTTTACCTTATCATTTCAAATCCTAATTTGATGCATGTTCTATGTATGGATATTAAAATTTAAGGATTTGATATGATGCCTATCTCAAAAAATCTAATCCTTACTTACATGATACAATATAAGGTTATAAACACGATCATCCCGAAAATTAAAGAAATTCCAGCAATATGTGTTGATAAAAGGACTACTACATTATTTTTGACTAATAGGTTAAAATCTAATGTTATGATTCCTAAAACAATTTCTTAAGATCAGGTTAAATTACCTAAAAAATGAATATTAGAAAAGGTAGTTGAACCTATTAAATAGGTCAATATACAAGTGGAAGAAGTAATTGAATTATAAGATAGGAATGTTGAAATCCAATTTGCTCCATCTAAAAGTGTAAGGTTAAACCTTAAAAAGGGAAAAGAAAAGTTTAAACCTAGATTATTTACCTCCTCAGTACCAATCACTAAGTTGGAAGGCATTAAGAGAACCAGAAAGCAGGTTAGTCAACTTTAGTATAAAATTGACTTTCCTCCCTTAACTTCTACTTCTATGATTAACAAACAATTAAAAACATCAAGTTAGGCTTTTAGGCCTAGATCTCCACTTCTCTCTAATATGGGATATTGAGATGAAGATAGGTGTTTTTATTGAAACTATTAATGAGGTAGATGAACAAACATGAGAGTTATTTTACTCCTCCTAAAAGTACTATAAAAGGAAAATGGTTTTTTTATGACCTTGAATGAAAAAAAATGAGATGGTATAAAAGTTATAAAATATATACTAATAATATAAGAACTATAAATATATCTACTTATTTGGAAAAGGTATACAAACTTTAAAAAAGAACTTTTCCTAAATTTCTCTACCCTAAAGGAATATATGGTTCTTAAAAAAGCATATTAAGAATGTATTACAAGAAAAGGAAAAGGGATTATTACTATTCACCTACCTACACTTAACCTAAGTGTCAAGATAGAAAACCATGAGGTTATAGCTTCACCATATATAAAATGAAACCTTTTATCAGTACTGTCATAGAGTAAGGAAATTATACTAATTTTTATCTTCAATTTATAGGAAATTAGCTTAATAAAGTTGAAGTAAAGATAAAAGAAGTTGCAAAAAGTTCCAAAACCTTTGGTTAAAGTAGAAATGGAAAAAAAAGGTTTTATTTAAACCCATGACCTTAAAAGAAATAAATTACAGCATGTTAAGCAAAAATCGTAGAAAAACAAAATTAATTGACAAAATAATAAAAAAGGTTAAAAAACCTAAATTTAAAAGAAAAGGATGCTTCTGTATTGGGAAAAGAGGAATAAATTCCAAAAGAGGGGTCAAAGGTTAAAGATTACATAGATAAAATTCAAAAAATGTTTTTATCAAAATAAAATCTAGATCAAAAGGATCCATCACTTTCTTATAAAGAGGAAAGCATGGGAATTAACAAAATGACTCTTAGTAAAGTCCTAACAAAACTATATTATCCTAGACTTACTTTGATTGACCTCTTGTTAGAAAAAAAGTCTAAGTACAATTATGTACAATATGATGATAGTAGTATCATATAATAGATTTTATATGGATTGTCAAAAAATCAGACGCTCATTTTATTCCATTATATGATGATATTTGCCACTACTACAAAATTTAAAAGAGGTAATTCTGATCCCTAAATAGCAAGATTTATAATAAATGGATTTAATAGACAACTTAAAGACTAGTGAGATTTTAATTTGTCAAATGAAACTAAATCTTAGATATTTAATATTGTTAAAAAAGAACAAGGTATGTAGATGGTTGATAGTGTTAACACAATAATTTATACAATTACTAATCATTTTATTGTTAGATGGTTCATCTACCTTATTGTTAGATAAGAAATATGAACAACTTATTAATTTGAAGTGTTTGAATTTGTCCCACTTTAAGTGATATAAAAGTGTCTTTTTCTCTAAAGCTTTTACAAAGGAATATAGTTAGATTATTTTCTGGAAAGAAAAATTTTGTCTGGGTTACTTACTTTATTTGTTGAAAGAGTAAAGAATAAGTTAAAATCCTATCACAGTGGAGAAGATTCAAGAGTTATCTACTTATAAAGTATCCTAAACAATTTAGAAAGAAGAGTTATAAACCAATACCTTAAAAGAAATACTTTTATAAAAAGTTATGAAAAAAAAAAGCTTACTCCATAAAAAAAGAAAAAGAAAATAGTTTTCTATTATAAATGTTGAAATATATGGTATTATTTTAATAAATGTAAAATAAAAAAAAATTTAAGAGTTATTTGTGGACAAGAACCTTAAAAGGTCATTAATGTATATCTTCTTATCAAAAGATGAATTTAAAGAATCAAACTTAGAAGTAGATCTTTTTGAAGAAGAAACTACCTTTGAAGATGAGTTTAGTGATAGTTGCAATGGTTGGTGCAATTATTATCAAATTTTATTCAAAATTAATGACTTATTAGTCTTTACAAAAAAAGATAATCTAATATTAGATTTTACTGAAAAAATTACAAATTCAAAATAAAAAAAGAACCTTTCTGGTTCAAAAACTAGAAAACTAATAGTAGAACCTTTTATTGGAGAATTTAAAGTTAATTAATCAATTAAAAACTAAGATAAAGGAATTAAAAGAAAAGATATCAGTATTGGAATTAGTAATTGAGAAAAACAAAGATTTTCTTAATATTCCAAATACTTTTTAAAAAAAGAATTAAATACTCTTTAATACATTAATTTAATTGATTAGCCTTATGCCATATTATTGATATTCCTTTAGGACAAAGAAATTTGGAAAAAGTTTTTTTTTTTTGAAGTTTATATGCATTTTCCAAATAAGAAAATATATCTATAACTCCCGTATTGTTGGTATATATCCTAAGGCATTTGTGCCACACTTCTCATTCCTTTTCATTAAAGGTTAAAAAAACCATTTTCTTTTTATATTATTTTTAGAAGAGTAAAATAACTCTCTCACTTTCTCATCTATCTCATTAACAATTTCAAGAACATAAAGACTCCTATCTTTATCCTAATATCTCATACCAAAGAAAGAAGAAGATCTAGGCCTAAAAGCTTAACTTGATGTTTTTAGTTGTTCATTAACGACAAAAGCAAAAGTTGAGAGAGAAAAGTCAACTTCATACAAAGGTTGACTAACTTGCTCTTTAGTTCTCCTCAAGTCTTCTAATATAGTGATTGGTATTAAGGAGGTAAAGAATCTAGGTTTAACCTTTTTGTTTCCCTTTTTGAGGTTTAACCTCACACTTTTAGATGGAGCAAATCGAACTTTGACATCCCTATCTTGGAATTCAATTATTTCATTCAATTGTCTATTAACTTGTTTAATAGGTTCAATTACTTTTTCAATTATCCATCTTTTAGGTAATTTAACTTGATCATAAGCAATTGTTTTAGGAATCATAACATTAGACTTTGACCTATTAGTTAGAAATAATGTAGTAGTCCCTTTATTAGCATATCTTGTTGGAATTTCTTTAATTCTTAGGACAGTGGGGTTCATTACCTTATATTGTATTTTATAAATAAGGATTAGACTTTTTGAAGTAGGCATCATACAAAATCCTTTAGTTTTAATTTCTAAACATAAAGCATGCATCAAATTAAGAACTAATAATGGTAGGGTAAAATTAGGAAAAGAAAGAGAACTAAATAAAACCATCACTATGAGAAGACTTAACTACTCCTAATAAAGAGTCATGGGATTGGTTACATCTTTTGTCTCTATCATATATAATTGTTGAGTTATTTAGACCTAGTTTAGTAGCAAGTTTTAATGCAACTTATACCATCCCAACATGGATAAATTTATACTTTAGTTGATGTGAGCCAATAAGCTCCTCAGATAGCAAAAAAAATCATTGTAACCCTAAGTTAAGGGTAAAGTTTCTTTAATAGTTTTAATAACATAATCGATTTTAGAGAAGAAACTTCATTGTTTCTAAACTTGGGAAGATGATGAAGAGGGGAGAGTCTAATTCTATAAATAAATATTATCTACATTTTTACTAATTACTATTTCTTTATTACTATTCCTAGAAAAACTATCACTTATAGACAATCAATCAGGTCTTAACCTATCTATACCTCGCCATATCATTGTTTATAGGACGAAAGGAGAAGCTTTAGTAGTAAGAAATGAAAAAGTAGTCATGGTCATTATTAGCCTTTCTTATAAGTATGCAATGGCTCAATTCTAAAATAATGTGACCGTCTGCTCATTTCTTTCAAACAAGGCTCAATTCCATTAATCACTTATTCATACAAAGTGATCTTAAAATCAACCTTTGCACCTATAATAAACATTATATTCATTCTTACAAACACATCTATAAACCTTGGGAACTCTAAATCGATTGGATTCTATCAAACAAAAGAATCATTGATTATTATTAATTTTTCTTATAAAGATGCAATGGCTTAATTCAAAAATAATGAGATCATTTATTCATTTATTTCCAACAAGGCTCAAACCATTCTAACCTTAGAAGAAAATCTAATTGAGGTCAATGTTTCATATTGCCAAATTTGCACTAAATCTAATGTTTGTTGAAGACAAAAGATATTTTTATGATCATTTTGCATGAGTGACTCCTTGCAACAAAAGGACATGTGTAGTTAGCAAAAAATGAAGTGATAGTCTCATCTTTCAATCAATGAACCATTTAAACCATGTAAGAAAAACTAATCAAGGTCAATTACTCCTATATTTGAAAAACTTTAATGGACTCAAACTACCAATGGTTCACTAATGTGCTTGTCTTTTTGAATTTTGATGTTTGGTATAGATACAAAAGTTAATTTTATAATCATGTTTTCTGAATAAGTCCTTAAGGTAAAAGAACCAACTTTGTTAGGAAGAGCCAAATAGGCCTAAACTAAGAAGAAATAAGCTATAAATAAACTCCTACAATCACTTGGATCCAAATAGGCCCAACCTTGTTTTGCACTAGAAGTATAAATTTATCCATATTAGAATGATGCAAGCAGCATTAAAACTTGCTACTAGATTGAGTTTGAATAGCTCAACAATTATACGTGTTAGAGACAAAAGACATAACCAATTTCACAACTCCTTATTAAGAGTAACTAAGTTTACTCTTAGTGATGGGCCATAAATCTTTTAGTTAATGAACCATTCTAAACCTATAAGAAAAGCTAATTAAGGTCAATGATTCATATTGCCAAAGGTGTATTAATGTGTTGTTTGCATTGAATCTAATGTTTGTTACAGGCAAAAGATATTTTCATGATCATTTTGTGTAAGTGACTCTTTCCAACAAAAGTACAAGTGTAGTTAGCAAGAAATGAAGTGATAGTCTCATCATTCAAGAAATGACTCATTAAACCATGCATGGAAAGCTAATTAAGATTAATAATGATGTGATCTATGTGATATGGGGGCTACCCAAGATCGTGTGGTTTATAATTTTAGGTTAATTACTCATTTAAGGGCCAAGAATCCTTAAACGACCTTGGAATTACTTCTTAAGGAGAATACAACATGTATGGAGAGTCTAGATACCACAGGAGTCAGAGTTCACATTGATCACATTGCTCACTTCATTGGAGGATTGGGCATGAAAGGGCCTACTTAGATTAGAGTGATTGTAGGAGTTTATTTATAACTTATTTCTTCTTATTTTAATTTGTTTATGTTAGTTTGGGCTCTTAATTAATAAGGGAGTAAAACCCAACTCACATGTATTTATTTACTATGTTTTAAGTTCTATTTTATAGCTTATTTTGTAGCTAATTACTAGCAACCCTAATTTTCTTATTTTATAGCTATCTTAGCTACATTTTGACATTGTTCCCTATTTAAGGGATTGAGAAACGTTTTGGAATATTAGTTTTGGAGAATATTATTAAGAGTGTAATTTCCATTTCTCCATAATTCTTATCTGAGCAATTTTTTATAGTAACAAATTAACAATTGATTCTTATAAATCTTCCATCTTGTAAAGGTGTGGTTAATCAAACTAGTTTATTCTTTTTTGGGGCAAATTTCTTATCAAAAATAGGACTTCTAGTTTTTCTTTTTTTTTTTTTTTTGACAAATCATAAACTGCCTTAAACAAAACAATCATTACCTTACAATTTCGTAAATGGGCACATCAAATGATTCCTATGTTTGATGGAATTTAATGGATTTAGGCTACCAAAGTTTGGTATACTTGTGCGAAATATAATGTTGGGTGTAGACACAAAGTTGATTTCATCAAATGATCTTGCCTTTTAGGAAATGAACTATTCAAACTACGTAAGGAAACTTAATTAAGTTTAATGACGCTAATGTTTGATGGACTTCGTTGGATTCACACTACCAAGGGTGTATATTTAGATGCTTATCAAAATGAATCTACTATTTTTTGTAGACAAAATTTAATTTCATGATCATTTTTTTCATGAACAACTCTTGATAACAAAAGGAGAGGCATTATAAGCAAGAAATAAGGTGACAATCTCATCTTTTAGTCAACGAACCATTCAAACCTTGTAAGAAAAACTAATCATGATCCATTACTCCTATGTTTGAAACACTTTTATGGATTCAGGTAGCCAATGGTTTATTAACACATTTGTCATGTTGAATTTCAATGTTTGGTATAGACACAAAAGTTTATTTCATGATCATTTTGTGTGAATCTGTCCTCACAATGATAGGTGATACGAACTCCGTTTATATGTAAACGGAACCCAACACCAATGTTGGTATAGGATCGTTCTAACAAAGGTTAAGGGATTTGGAGTTCTGACCCAATGATTATAAACAACCAAGAACCAGAACTATAAGATTCAGACGCCACTCCTAGTAACAACAATGCTGAAGAAGATAAGTCTAGTGAACCAACACATGCAAGTATGAAAGTTCAGAATTAGTTCTCGAAGAACCAGAGAAAATAGCTCATATACTCATAAAAATGGGTCTGTCTCTCCCAGCCACCCTTCTTGCCCTTTTTATATGCTAACTCCCAGAAACCCTAACTAATAAGTTGGTCTTAATAAGGGAATTCGTCCAACCCACTAAATAAGCTGGACTTAGTAAGGAATTTCATCTAACCCACTAAATAAGTTGGGCTTAATAAGGAATTTCGTCCAGCCCACTAAATAATAATAAAAACACATGAAAATAACCTACTTAAAGGCCCAATCATGGGCTTTCAAATCCAACTTCCTTCCCAAGGCCATGGTTCGCAAATTCCTCCACAGATGACACATTTGGAAGCCCTGGTGAAGACTCCATTCTCCTTAACTCGTACTTGGCAACTTCCTAATAGTAAATGTCACACAACAGGTTGTTGAGTGCCTCCTTTCTTTTCTTTGACCTTGCCCTTGTCATTGGTCCTCCAAGGTTTTGCAATGTATCTACTCCCTTGTTGATATGGTTTCCATCAATAGGAGAATCCTTGTTAGTAAGAAATCAAGTGAAGGTCACATCTTTTAGGCAATTAACTAGTCAAACCATGTAAAAAAAATAATAATTAAGATCAATGACTCTTGTGTTTGTTGTACTCTATTGGATTCTGACTATTAAAGGTGCATTAGCATTTTTGTTGCATTAAGTATAATATGGTGTATTCACAAAGTTAATTTCATGTTTAGTTTTTTTGAAAGAGTCCTTTCAGCAATAGGGCACACCTTGTTAGGAAGAAAAGATGTGATAGACTCATCTTTTAGGAAAGTAACCATTCTGACAATGTAAAAATAGCTAAGCAAGGCCAATATATTTAATGGACTTTAATGAATTCATATTGCCAAAGGTGTTTTGACATGCTTTTTGCAATGAATCTAATGTTTGTTATAGACAAAAAAAAAAAATTTCGTGATCATTTTGTGTGAATAATCCCTTGCAATGAAAGGATAAGTGTTGTTAACAAGAAATAAAGTGATAGTGTCATCATTAAGCAATAAATCATTCAAACCATATATGAAAAGCTAATTGAGATGAATAACTCCTATATCTAATGGACTTTAATGGATTTACATTATGAAAAGTTCACATGTTTATTGCGTGGAATATAATATTTGATGTAATCATAAAAATTAATTTCATTAGAATTTTTCATAAATGACTCCTTACAATGAAAGGGAAAGCTGATCAAAATCAAGAAATGAACCATTCAAACCATGTAAGAAAAGCTAATTAAAATCAATGAGTCCTTTTTTTGATTGACTTCATTGGTTTCAAACTACAAAAGCTGTATTTACATACTTTTCAAAATGAATCTAATGTTTATTACAAATAAAAAAATAATTTAATTATTATTTTGTATGATTGATTGCTTACGCCAAAAGGAGAAATGTTGTTAGTAGGAAATGAAGTAATCATCTTATATTAACAATGAACCATTCAAACCATGTATGAAAAGCTAATCAAGATCAATGACTCCTATATTTGATGCACTTTAAAGGACTTAAACTACCAAAGGTGTATACTTTGACTATAATGTTTGCTATAGGCACAAATGATGAGATCCATGGAGGAGCCGATGCATAAGGGGCTTCTAAGGATTCATTGAGCATTCAGGAAGGGCCAATGATACATTCAAAGGATAAAAAGATGAATGAAGAACTAAATGGGTTGATTAAAGATATTCAGGCCAACTAAGTTACAAATGGTATCAATTCAAGTTTGAAATAGGATCAAAGCTTTATTCTTATTAAGGTAATGCTTAATGGTTCAGGGTTATGTAGTAAAATCCACTCATAAGTAGGAGTTTGTTATAAAATAAGAGTGCTCATGTATTTTAGGAGTATATTGTTGTCTCTACTTTTAGGATTTTTAGGGTTTTTATTTCAACTTATAAATAGACTTGATTTTTTTGTTAAAGGAATAGACAATTAAGTGAATTGAATGTGAGAATTTTTTCCATCAATAATTGTATAGACTAAAGAACTCATCAAGAATTAACTCTTCTTGTGGCATTCAACCCAACATAATACTCCCAAATTTATTCTTTTTTGGAGTGTGGCATCCATATCTTTCTTTATACTTGAGATTCATGTTCTTTTAAACATTGGGTCTAGTGTTTGTATTGTTGAAATTTGATTTAGTTTTTTGGGTTCTTAGTTGCTTCCTTGTGCGTGTTGGGTCCTTAAACCCTATTTTTTAGGATTCACATCAATTGGTATCATAATTTGCCTCTAAATTAGTTTTGCTTATCTAAATTTGAGTGTTATCTTGCTCTTCTTCTTGGCAGCATTTAATACCTTTTGTTTCATAAAGTCACAAACCCTAGTTTTATCTTTTCTTGGTTGCATTCTATGCATCTCTTGTTCTTTGAATCCACAAATTCTTGTGCAAAAAAAAAAAAAAAACATAAAACAAAAGGAATGAATGGAAAATAAAAAATTAAAAAAAAAGAAAAAAAAGAGAGAGAAGTAATCATGCTTGATTAGGTCAAAGGGAGGTAGAGGCTTTATTTCCTTCTTCATTGGACATCTTACAACATAAGGAAATCCTAAATAAAACAAATTCCTACACCAAAATAAATTTAATTATTTTGTTTTTATGTATTGTGATCTAATCTTATTGTTTTGTTCTAACCCACATCCTTCATTCATTATGCTTTCCTAAATTTCTTTGATTCTTATTTGTTGGAATTAGTTAGTTACAAGGTAACTTTGATTGAAGTTGTTTAGTTCAATAAAAAATTGAGAGAGAAAATTTAAGTTGTAAAAGGTAGGAGTGTAAACACATATTGAGAAAAAGTTTTAAAGCACAAGTTTGTGATACTATTTATAAGTGAAACAGATGAGGGAGTGTTTTATGAGGTATCCTAGCCATTTTATGCAAAATTAACATTATGTCTCCCAAAGATAAAGGTGGAGTTGATAAGGGAATTAGTGTTTGTTGTTCATGATCAAAACTATGCAGCAATAATTTGAGTGCATGAACATTAGCTTTAATGATATAAGGGATAGGATGGAGGAGCAAGCCAACACAATAATGGAATTGCAAAGGAGGCATGAAAGTTATGAGGTTCTTAATATAAGAAAGCATGAGAGACAAGACTATGACCATGTAGATGATGTAGAAGATCAATTAAGGATTAAAAAAGATAGTGAGAGGAAAAAGGAAATTGAGGCCAAGAGGGGAAAAAAGGAAGGAGGCAAGATAAAAAATTTGAGAGTTTGTATGCAAAAGAGAATGAAGTTAAAAGGGCTTTTTATTCAAAACAATCTATGCTTGTACTTTTGTACAAAGAGGCTCATTTTAGTATTGGTAGGTTTAACCCCTCTTTGTTTAGAGTTGTTGTTTCTCCTTAGCAAAAATTTGGTGATGCTTTTCCTAAAAAACGAAGCAGGTTGCCATCTTTTAGGGGAATAGAATATCAAATTGAATTCATCCCCAGTGTAACAATTCCAAACTAACTAGCCTATAAAAGTAATCCTAAAGAGACAAAAGAGCTTTAAAGGCAAGTTAAGGAGCTTATAGCAAAGGGATATATGAGGGAGAGTATGAGTCCATGTGTTGTTCCAATATTGCTTATTCTTAAGAAGGATGGGACTTGGAGGATGTGTGTTGATTATAAAGTAGTCAATAGAATCATTGAAAGGCAACCAATTGTCTACTTAAGTGAAAAGTGGAGCAGCCCTTAATTATCCCACTTATGATAAAGAGATATGCATTGATATAAGCTTTGGAGGCATGTCAATGCTCCTTTTGGCCTAAGGAGTTTTTCATCCATACTGACCACAAATCCTTGAACCACTTGAAGGTATAAGGAAAGTTAAGTGTGTGACATGCCAAATGGGTTGAATTCATTAAGACCTTTTGTTATGTCATCAAATATATACAAGGTAAGGAGAATTTGGTAGCTAATGCATTATCTCATAAGTATACCCTTATCTTTGCACTTAGTGTGAAATTGTTTGGATTTGAATATATTCAAGATTTATATATGAAAGATCCTAACTTTGCTAATATGTATGGGGCATGTAAGAGTCAGCTTTTGAGAAATTTTATAAGTATAAGGTTTCCGTATTTAGTAAAAATCAATGTGAGAAAAGCATATGGGGGTGGTCTAATGGGTTATTTTAGAGTTATGAAAACCCTAGATATCTTAGCTAAGCATTTTTCTGGGCCATATATGAAAGAAGTGTTGCAAGGGTGTGTGAGAAGTGCATAACATGCAAACAAGTTAAATCTAAAGTTTTAGCCCATGGCTTTTATACTTTTTTACCCATACTTAGCCAACCTTGGGTTAATTTATCTATGGACTTTGCTAGGGCTGTCTCAATTAAAAAATGGTAAGGATTTTGTATCTATTATTGTTGATAGATTTTTAATGATGACCCACATCATCCTATGCCATAAAATTAATGATGCAAACAATATGTAATTATTCTTTAAAGAGGTATTACACTTGCATGGCATGCCTCAAAATATTGTTTCAAATCAGGATACTCCTAAATGCCTTGAAGCATTCAACACAATTTATCACTTTCAAATTTGTTCTTTTTTAGAGTGTGGTGTTTATATTCTTCTTCATACCTTAGGTTCATGTATCTTTAAATACGCTTCTTAGGTTTGTATGATTGAAATTTAATTTAGTTTTTTTGGGTTCTTGCTTGATTCCTAATACATATTGGTCCTTTTGCCTTGTCTTTTAGGGTTCACATAAAAAAATGTTTGTTTCATAATAATTTTGCTAGAATGAGTCCTAATGAAAGGAGAAGCCTTATTAACATGAAATAAAGTAAAAGTCTCATATTTTAAGCAATGAACCATTAAAACCTTGTGATGAAAGCTAATTAAGGTCAATGACTCCTATAATTTAATCAATTCAAACTATCAAAGATGTATTCACATGTTTATCACATAGAATCAACCATACAATGTAGTCATAAAAATTAATTTAATGTTCATATTTTGTGAATGAGTCCTTTTAGCTATATGACATTCCTTATTAGCAATAAAAGAAGTGATAACTCATTTTTCAAGCAATAGACCATACTAACCATGTTAGGAAAACTAATGATGGTCAATGAGTCCAAGCTTTGATGAATTTTAATGGATTCATATTGCCAATGGTGTATTGGTATGCCTTTCTCAATGAATCTAAAGTTTTCTTGTAAATAAAAATGTTAATTTCATTATTATTTTGTACGAGTGTCTTTTTGCAACAAACGAAGAAATATAGGTGACAAGAAATTAAGTGATAGTCTCATCTTTTAGGCAAAGAACCATTAAACCATGTAAGAAAAGTTAATCAAGATAAATAACTCCAATATAGTTTTAGACTACCAAAGATGTATTAATGTGCTTGTCATAATGAATGTAATGTCCAGTGTAAAGACAATAGTTCATTTCATGATATCATTTTGTGTAAATGAGACCTTGAAATATAAGAAGAAGACTCCTTAATAGGAAATGAAGTAATAGTCTTATCATTTGAGAATTGAACCTTTCAATCCTTATATGAGAAGCTAATTAAGATCAATAACTCCTTTCTTTGATGGATTCCAATGGATTCAAAGTGTCAAAAGTGCAAGGATGTGCTTGTTATAAGGAAAATAATGTTTGATATACATATAAAAAGTTAATTTGATTATCTTTTTACATGAACAAGTCCTTGCAACAAAAGAAGAAGGCTTATTGCAACTTTACTATTAAAAAATAAATCTTAACTACTGTGTTATGTATTCAAAAATTTGAAAGCAATTTGTTAAATCCAAAATTCCTTTTTGCTAGATGGCAAGGAATACTTTTGGTGTTTAGTTTTCTTAAGTTTGTTAAAGGAAATTCTAATTCTTTACCAAATTTCTTAACAAATGAATTTTTGTAGGGAATTAAGAAATGAGTAAAAGGCCTTTTATACAAGGGGCCTAGTCATGGAAGTCATATTGTACCAACTCAAATCAACACGGGAGTTAATGCTTTGCAAAACCTTAGAGGACTAATGACAAGGGCAAGGCCAAAGAAAATAAAGGAAGCTCTCAATAACTTGTTGTGTGACATTTACTATCAGGAAGTTGCTAAGCATAAGTTATGGATGATGGAGGCTTCACTAGGGCTTGCGAATGTGTCATCTGTGGAGGAATTTGAGAACCATAGTCTTGGGAAGGAAGTTGGATTTGGGAGCCCATGATTGGACATTTAAATGAGTTATTTTTCGTGGGTTTTTATGATTATTTAGTGGGTTGGATGAATTACCTTATTAAGCCCAACTTATTAGCTAGGGTTTTGGGGGGTTGGCATATAAAAAAGGCAAAAAGGGTAGCTATAGGAGGCAGACCCATTTTCATGAGTGTATGAGCTATTTTCTTTGATTCTTTGAGAACTAATTTTGAACTTTCATACTTGCATGTGTTAGTTCACTAGACTTTTCTTATTTAACATTGTTGTTGTTAAGAGTGGCATTTGAATCTTATAGTTCTGGTTCTTGGTTGTTTATAATCATTAGGTTAGAACTCCAAATCCCTTAACCTTTGTTAGAATGATCCTATATCAACATTAGTGTTAGGATCTGTTTACATATAAATAGAGTTCATATCATTTGGTATTAAAGCCTTGGCTTTAACTCAGGTTAGTTATACCTTTGTTATCATCTCTTTCATGTATTCTTCATTGTTGGTTGAATAATAAAAAAAACTAAAATAAAAAATCATGTATTTCGAGGGTTTCTTTTCTGATATTTGTTTCTTCTATAGAAATACCCATTAGTTAACCGAAAAAAAAAAGGGGTTCATTGCTTAATTGGTCATTTACCCAATTATATTCAATAATTCATTGTTATCCAATTGCACTGCTCATATCATTGAATTTCGTATCATTCTATTTGCTTTATTTCCCATCTTCTTGGTCGTGTCACTTCTCTAAAGAGGTAGGTCTAGGATTAATATATTTAAGTTTTGTTTGTTTTGAATTTAGTTTGCTTGGAACTATTGAAATATCTCTTAGAGTCTTGCAATTCATTGTGTGAAACATGAGAGTTGAGGACTACTATAATTGAGTGGGGAGCAAACACGTAAGGGAGTGATTTTTGTGAGGTATATTCTTTATTTACTAACAATCTTGCACACACAATATCTAATGCCAAAGAAAGTTATTTCCTACATGGAGAGGAGGAATTAGTTGTTCTAGATTTCAAATTGCTAATGAAATCCTTAGAGCAGAAGTTTGATAGGATTGACCAAATATTTTGGGAAGTTCAAGACAGGATGGATAAAATAGAAGGGAAATCGAGTGTCAATCCTAAGAGGCTAGTTGGGAGGGTCATAAGGGAACAATCTGAACATGACTTTAGTAAAGATGGTGATGATTATTGTGATGACATTGATAATGCTAATAAAACTTCAGAGGTGGTTTTAGAGGAGGACATGGTAATAGGAATGGTAGAGGAGCAATAGGTAATGGAATGTTTATGATAGGTACAATAAAGGTTAGGATAATAAAAATATAGTGGAGGAAGGAGTAGACAAAAATCTTAGTAGTATTAAAATGAAAATACCTTCTTTCCAAGGGAAAGTTGACCTTGATGTCTATTTGGATTAGGAACGAAGGGTAGAATTAATATATGAGTGCCACAACGTCTCTGAGGAGAAGAAAATGATGTTAGCTGTGCCAGAGTTCACTGATTATGTTGTAGTATGGTGGGACCAGCAAGTTACCACCAAAAGAAATTTTTAGAGAACCATAGAAACTTAGAATGAGTTGAAGATTGTGATGAAAAGGAGATTTGTTCCCAGCTCTTATTATAGGGATTTATATAACAAGTTGTAGAGCCTTACGTAAGGTTCCAAGTGTGTGGAAAAGTACTATAAGGAGATGGAAATTTTTATGGTTAGGGCAAATGTAATGGATGATAGGAAGGCAACCATGGCTAGGTTCCTCTAAGGGTTGAATAGGAGCATAGCTGATGTGGTAAAGCTGTAACACTATGTAGAGCATAAAGACATGGTATGCATTGCCATGAAAGTTGAGAGGCAACTTAAAGGAAGGAGCACTTCTAGAGATAATCAGAACTTAAGTTCATCTTTATAGATGCCAAACTGGGGGAAGATGGTAAAAACCAATTCACATAAACCCAAGATTAGTGGGGGTAGCCTTAAAAAGGGTAAATTTGAAGAAAAACTTGAGGGCACCCAAGGAAAAACTAAAGATATCAAATGCTTTAAATGTTTGGGTAGGGTTTATGTGGCATTATAATATCTTAACAAGAGAACCATGTACCTTAAGGAGAATGGTGACTATGTGTCTGGCAATGATGCTAGTGATGAAGACCAAATGCTGCCATTAGAGGATGCCAGTGACGTTGATGAAGGGATAGAGTATTTAGAGCATGGTGGAAGGCTTTTAGCAGCAACAAGAGCCTTTAGTGCATAGGTTAAGGAGGAGGATGATACTAAGATACAGCAGGAAAATATTTTCCATACTCGATGTTTAGTTTAAGATAGACTCTATTGCTTGATCATCGATGGAGGTAGTTACACTAATGTAACAAGTATATAGTTGGTGGAAAAATTGAATTTTCCTATAACCAAACATCTTAGGCCATATAATTTGTAATGGTTGAATGACAATGGAGTGGTGAAAGTGACTAAACAAGTTGTGGGTCCATTTTCCATTGGTAGATATAAGGATGAGTTATTTTGTGATGTTGTACTTATGAAAATCAGGCATTTGTTATTGGGCCGTCCTTGGCAATTTGACAGAAAACTTTTGCATAATGGTTACAAGAACTGCTATTCTTTCGCTATGGATGGAAAACCATTTACACTAGTACCATTGACTCCAAATTAGGTGTATGAAGACCAAGTGAGACCTTATGAAAGTGAGCAAAAGAGTTATCAGGTTCACAAGTGATGGAAACCATATTGTACCAACTCAAATCGACAAGGGAGTAGATGCATTGCAAAACCTTGGAGGACCAATGACAAGGGCAAGGTCAAAGAACCAACTCAAATCAACAAGGGAGTAGATGCATTGCAAAACCTTGGAGGACCAATGACAAGGGCAAGGTCAAAGAAAGTAAAGGAAGCTCTCAACAACCTATTGTGCGACATTTACTATCAGGAGGTTGCCAAGTACGAGTTAAGGAGGATGGAGTCTTCACCAAGGCTTACGAATGTGTCATCTGTGGAGGAATTTGTGAAACCATGGCCTTGGGATGGAAGTTAGATTTGAGAGCCCATGATTGGGCCTTTAAGTAGGTTATTTTCATGTGTTTTTATTATTATTTAGTGGGCGGGACGAAATTCCTTATTAAGCCCAGCTTATTTAGTGGGTTAGATGAAATTCCTTATTAAGTCCAACTTATTTAGTGGGTTGGATGAATTCCCTTATTAAGACCAGCTTATTAGGTAGGGTTTTTGGGAGTTAGCATATAAAAAGGGCAAAAAGGGTGGCTGGGAGAGGCAGACCCGTTTTTATGAGTGTATGAGCTATTTTCTCTGGTTCTTTGAGAACTAATTCTGAACTTTCATACTTGCGTGTGTTGGCTCCTTAGACTTATCTTCTTCAACGTTGTTGTTGCTAGGAGTGGCGTCTGAATCCTATAGTTCTAGTTCTTGGTTGTTTATAATCATTGGGTCAGAACTCTAAATCCCTTAACCTTTGTTAGAACGATCCTATACCAACATTGGCGTTGGGTTCTGTTTACATATAAACGGAGTTCGTATCATTTGGTATCAGAGCCTTGGCTCTAACTCAGGTTTGTTATATTGTTGTTATCATATCTTTCGTCTATTCTTTGATGTTGGTTGAATAATCAAAAAGAGAAAAAAAAGAAAAAAACGCAAAAAAAAAATAGAAACAAAATCATGTATTTCGTGGGTTTCTTTTCTGATATTTGTTCCTTCCACAGAAATACCCATTAGTTAACTAAAAAAAACAAATGAGTTCATTGCTCAATTGGTCATTTACTCAATTATATTTGATAATTGATTGTTGTCCAATTGCACTGCTGATATCATTGAATTTCTTGTCATTCTGTTTGCTTTATTGCCCATCTTCTTGGTCTTGTCACTTCTCTAAAGAGGTAGGTCTAGGATTGATCTATTCAAGTTTTGTTTGTTCTGAATTTAGTTTGCTTGGGACTACTGAAAGAGCTCTTAGAGTTTTGCAATTTATTGTGTGAAACATGAGAGTTGAGGACTACTGTAGTTGAGTGGAGAGCAAACACGCGAGGGAGTGAGTTTTGTGAGGCATATTCTTTATTTACTAACAATCTTGCATGTACGATGTCTAATGATAAAGAAGGTAGTTTCCCACATGGAGAGGAGGAAGTAGTTATTCCAGATTTCAAATTGCTTATGAAATCCTTAGAACATAAGTTTGAGAGGATTGACCAAGCGCTTTGGGAAGTTTGAGACAGGATGGATCAAATAGAAGGGGAATCAAGTGTCAATTCTAAGAGGCTAACTGGGAGGGTCAAAAAGGAGCAATTTAAACATAACATTGGTGAAGATGGGGATGATTATTATGATGACGGTGACAATGCTAGTAGAAACTTCAGAGGTGGTTTTAAAGGAGGACGTGCTAATTGGAATGGTAGAGCAGCAAGAGGCAATGGAAATGTTTATGATAGGTACAATGGAGGTTGGGATAACAGAAATAGAGGGGAGGAAGGAGTAGACAAAAATCTTAGTAGTATTAAAATGAAAATACCTTCTTTCCAAGGAAAAGCTGACCCCGATGTCTATTTGGATTGGGAACGAAGGGTAGAATTAATATATGAGTGTTACAACTTCTCTGAGGAGAAGAAGGTGAAGTTAGCTGTGGTAGAGTTCACTGATTATGCTGTAGTATGGTGGGACCAGCAAGTTACCACAAGGAGAAGGAATTTTGAGACAACCATAGAAACTTGGAATGAGTTGAAGACTATGACGAGAAGCAGATTTGTTCCCAGCTCTTATTATAGGGATTTGTACAACAAGTTGCAGAGCCTTACACAAGGTTCCAAAAGTGTGGAAGAGTATCATAAGGAGATGGAAATTGCTATGGTTAGGGCAAATGTAGTGGAGGATAGGGAGGCAACCATGGCTAGGTTCCTCCAAGGGTTGAATAGGAGCATAGCTGATGCGGTAGCGCTGCAACACTATGTAGAGCTTGAAGACATGGTACACATTGCCATGAAAGTTGAGAGGCAACTTAAGGGAAGGAGCACTTCTGGTCATATGCAGAACTTAGGGTCATCTTTTTGGAAGCCAAACTGGGGGAAGAAGGAAGAGAAGATGACTTCTATGCAAAAAGGCAATTCACATAGACCCAAGACTAGTGGGGGCAACCTGGAGAGGGGCATCAAATGCTTTAGATGTCTGGGTAGGGGTCATGTGGCTTCACAATGTCCTAACAAAAGAACCATGTACCTTAAGGAGAATGGTGACTATGTGTGTGGCAGTGATGCTAGCGATGAAGACCAAATGTCGCCATTAGAGGATGCTAGTGACGTTGATGAAGGGATAGAGTATCCGGAGGAGATGGTCCTTTTCAAGTGGTGGCAAGAGTCAATGATAATGCATATAAACTTGACTTGCCAGGTGAGTATAGTGTGAGTGCAACATTTAATGTTTCTGACCTTTCTCCTTTTCTCTTTGTTGATGTAGATGCTGATTTGAGGAGAAATCATTTCGAGGAGAGCGGGAATGATAGAAACCATATTGTACCAACTCAAATCGACAAGGGAGTAGATGCATTGCAAAACCTTGGAGGACCAATGACAAGGGCAAGGTCAAAGAAAGTAAAGGAAGCTCTCAACAACCTATTGTGCGACATTTACTATCAGGAGGTTGCCAAGTACGAGTTATGGAGGATGGAGTCTTCACCAAGGCTTGCGAATGTGTCATCTGCGGAGGAATTTGTGAAACCATGGCCTTGGGGCGGAAGTTAGATTTGAGAGCCCATGATTGGGCCTTTAAGTAGGTTATTTTCATGTGCTTTTATTATTATTTAATGAGCTGGACGAAATTCCTTATTAAGCCCAGCTTATTTAGTGGGTTAGATGAAATTCCTTATTAAGTCCAGCATATTTAGTGGGTTGGACGAATTCCCTTATTAAGACCAGCTTATTAGGTAGGGTTTTTGGGAGTTAGCATAAAAAAAGGGCAAAAAGGGTGGCTGGGAGAGGCAGACCCATTTTTATGAGTGTATGAGCTATTTTCTCTGGTTCTTTGAGAACTAATTCTGAACTTTCATACTTGCGTGTGTTGGTTCCTTAGACTTATCTTCTTCAACGTTGTTGTTGCTAGGAGTGGCGTCTGAATCCTATAGTTTTGGTTCTTGGTTGTTTATAATCATTGGGTTAGAACTCCAAATCCCTTAACCTTTGTTAGAACGATCCTATACCAACATTGGTGTTGGGTTCCGTTGACATATAAACAGAGTTCGTATCAACAAGAGTGAAGATGAAAGAAAACAAGTGAGTGTGTTTGCAAAAGGAGCAGATGTTAGGGTTGTTTTCCAAGCTAGGTAACAAATGATCTTGATGCTTTACAGGGATTTTTATTTCTTTAACACTAACCTTGATACATCTTTGCCTAGTGTTATTTCATCTTTATTGTAGGATTATAATGAGGTATTCCCTAAGGAGATCCCAGATAGTTTGCCACCAAAAAGAGGGATTGAACATCACATTGATCTTATTCCTAGAGCTCCCATTCCTAATAAGCTAGCATATAGAAGTAATCTTAAGGAGACAAAGGAGCTTCAGAGGTAAACTGATGAGTTGATGAAGAAAGGACATGTAAGAGAGAGCATAAGTCCATGTGCAGTGCCAGTGTTGCTTGTGCCAAAGAAAGATGGGTCTTCAAGGATGTATGTCGATTGTAGAGCTATCAACAAAATAATAGTGCTGATTTGAGGACAAATCATTATGAGGAGAGCAAGAATGATGGAAGCCATATTTTACCAACTCAAATCAATAAAGGAGTTGATGCTTTGCGAAACCTTGGAGGACTAATGACAAGGGCAAGGTCAAAGAAAATAAAGAAAGCTCTCAGCAACTTGTTGTGTGACATTTACTATCAAGAAGTTGCTAAGTATGAGTTAAGGATGATGGAGGCTTCACTAAAGCTTGCGAATTTGTCATTAGTGGAGGAATTTGAGAACCATAGCCTTGGGAAGGAAGTTGGATTTGGGAGCCCATGATTGGACATTTAAATGGGTTATTTTCATGGGTTTTTATTATTATTTAGTGGGTTGGATGAATTTCCTTATTAAGCCCAGCTTATTAGCTAGGGTTTTTAGCGGTTAGCATATCAAAAGGGCAAAAAGGGTGGCTGGAGGAGGCAGAGCTATTTCCATAAGTGTATGAGCTATTTTCTCTAGTTCTTTGAGAACTAATTCTGAACTTTCATACTTACGTATGTTGGTTCACTAGACTTATCTTCTTTAATGTTGTTGTTGTTAGGAGTGACATTTGAATCTTATAGTTATGGTTCTTGGTTGTTTATAATCATTTAGTTAAAACTCAAAATCCCTTAATCTTTGTTAGAATGATCCTATACCAATGTTGGTGTTGGGTTCCATTTATATATAAATGGAGTTCGTATCACCTGATCCCCACAAAGTAAGTTAATTCATTGACTAAAGATGCAAAACAAAAGCAAGTTGATAAAGTTTGTGCTGATGCTTTTGAGCAAGTTTTGGATAAATCCATCACATATCCTTTAATTTCAAAGCATATAGATTTCTTATGTGCTATCAAAAATAATTATACTTAACTTAGACCTCTAAAAGGCATTATGTTTCATTTATAATGTCTGAATGACACTGTAAATGTTGTTTTATACTTATCTTTTTCATGAATTTGGATTTGCCAATACCCAAATTTCACATTAAATTTTGAAAATATTTAGATTTCATAAAACCAATTAAGCAAATCTTTCTTATTAGGTATAGGATACCTAATCAATCTCAAGGCCTTATTTAAAGGCTTATAATTAATAACTAGTTTTGGAACTCCTTGCTCCAATTCTATAGCATTTTCAACATAAAATGGCAGACAACTCCCTAGGCTGTTACTTTTTCTAAAAAGCCCTTTCTTCGAGAGATCATTTATTTCCTTTTTACAAATCCCTAAATGTCTTGACCACATAGCTATGAGCTAAGCTTTGGTAGGAATTTGATTTTCATTAATAAAGCTTTCATTGAACACTAAAAGTGATTACAAGCTTATGTTACAAAGAAGGGAGGAAGAGAAAGGGAGATATTACAAGTGAAGGGAAAGAAGCAGATTGAACTTTGCCTCTCTTTGTCTATAAGAGGTCTTATTTTTAGATAGAAAAAAGTGATAACTAAAATGGGAGGAATTTACTTTTTAAAATGGAATGCTCCATTATATTATCCTCCTCCTTTTCCAAAGTAGCTTTATTAAAATTAACCCATAACATTTTTATCCATTAAAAGTTGCTTGTCCTTTTCTCTTTATAACTCATATGAGTCTTGGTAATCTTACATAATATCATTATTAAGTTGCTTATGATTTCTCTTAGCTAATCAAGATCAATGCCTTTTATGGTTGATGGACTTTAATTGATTTAGATTGACAAAGGTGTAATGGTGTGCCTATCTTAATGAATATAATGTTTGGTGTATATGTAATAGTTAATTTTATTATCATTTTGTGCAAATGAGTCCTTTCAACAAAAGGAGAACCCTTATGAATAGGAAACGAAATGAATATCTCATTTTTCGTGTGATAAACTATTAAATCCATCTAAGAGATGCTAATCAATGTCAATGATTCCTATATCTAATGCACTTAAATGGATTTAGATTGCCGAGAATATATTGAGATACTTGTTACTTATAATTCTTGTTATAGACACAAAAGTTAATTTCACAATCTTTTTTTTTTAAATGAGTCCTTGCAAAGAAGTAAGAAGCCTTTGCTAGCAAGCAATGATATGGCAATCTCATCTTTCAAGGAATTAACCATTTTTATCTTGGAATCACACAAGATAATCATAAGATATTCTATAATATACATTAAAAATAACAAAGTCAAATAAAAAAAACAAGGCTTATAAAAGCAAAGCTTTCATTCAACACTGAATGCCATTACAAGTTTATATGCCACAAGTGGTAGAAGAGACTAGTTAGGAAGGAGAGAAGAAAAGAAGAAAACTTATGCAAAGGAAATTGGTCTTTAGTCCTTCTTCCTTTTAGTCCTCTACTTACACAAGGGAAAAGGCTGGTCTTAACCAATAAAGGGAATGATTTAAATAAAGTAGTCCATCCTTGATTACTTACTTTAATAAAATAGCTTTAATAAAAGCCAGTTGCCATGCACTTGGGCTACTTTTCCATAAAAGTAATTTTGTTGGTTATATCTCATAAGGATCTTGAAATCTTACATGATGTCATCATTGCTAGGTCTCTTATTGCTTTCAACTTGACTTATTTATGTCTTTAAATCTAGTTGGAGCAATGATGTCATCATCTCCAATAAGCATTCTTTAGACATATATTCCATTCATATCTTAAGCAATTCTTCTAGTCTCGAAGGGGTAGGCTTTAGTGGTGGAGCCTTAGGTTTATTTATGCTAATGAATCCTTTGGCACTGTACACTCCATCATCAAATAAATCATACTTTTTCCACTAATGGATATTAATCCTTGTTGCAAGTCATGGTATATGTTTAATATCAACATCTAATACATTAGTTTGTTTTGCCATAATTGTATAATCTTATTTAATAATCTATAAGATATGATATCAAGAGGCAATCATTGACAAGGGGTCTTTAATTTCATCATTCTTTTTGCAAAATTGTTCATAAACAATTCTTACTTTGTGAGGAAAGGTTAAATAATGTAATCCCATTTAAAAAACTAGGTTTTAAACCAATTTGGAAATTTCTTTGGGTTATTTGGAAGTTGAATTTGAATAAATCAACTAAATTTCTTTTGCCTATTTTCATATAATAAGGCTCTTTCCTAAACTTTGATATAATCGAAGTAATTACAGGATTTAACCTCCCACCATTCTTTCAAATCTCAATAGTTAAACAGATCAACTTGCCAATCTTCTAAAAAAGGTATCTTTTTCATCTTAAATCTGTAGGTGAAACTAGATACTTATTCAATAAGTTCAACACCACCAAGCTTATTTCATGCAATATTTGCTAATAATATAGGCAACTTTCATGGTAGTATGACAATACAAATCATCTTTAAAATAGACTCAAGCAACCTTATTAGGTCAAAATTGAGTATAATTATTTTCAATAATACATAATATTAATGTGCTTTGAAATTAAATGGTACATTATGGATTTATTCAAAACTCCCTTATAAAGAATCATCATGAAGTTTATCAACTTTGCTAGGGACTAAGGTCCTTATATAAGGAGTCATTTAATTATTAAGAAGGTTCTTGTAAAAATTCATGAGTTGGGAAATTTCATAATAAATTAGAATTTTCCTCAATAAACTCAATATTAAAATCAAAAATAGATAAAATTTCTTACCATCTAGTAATGATTTATTTACAAGTAATATCTTAACGTCTTTAGTAAGGACATATTTTATTACCTTAGAATGTATTATTAATAGAAATTTCTGATTTAATAAATCACTTTCAAATTTTTGAATACATAATATAATTGCTAAAATTTCTTTCTTTATAGTAGAGTAATTAACTCTAACACCTCTTTAGATACTTCAAGTGAAGCAAACAAGCTATTCTTTAGACTTAATCCTTTCTTTAAGGATTCCCCTCTTATCTAATGTGTCTATTTCAACTATTTTGATAATATCAAGATAAGGAAGGACTAAACATGTGATGGAAACCATGTTGTACCAACTCAAATCAACAAGGGAGTTGATACTTTGCAAAACCTTGGAGGACCAACGACAAGGGCAAGGTCAAAGAAAATAAAGAAAGCTCTCAACAACTTGTTGTGCGACATTTACTATCAGAAAGTTGCCAAATACGAGTTAAGGAGGATGGAGTCTTCAACAGGGCTTATGAATGTGTCATTTGTGGAGGAATTTGGGAACCATAGCCTTGGGAAGGAAGTTGGATTTGAGAGCCCATGATTGGGCCTTTGAGTGGGTTATTTCCATGGGTTTTTATTATTATTTAGTGGGTGGATGAATTTCTTATTTAGCCCAACTTATTTAGTGGGTTGGACGAATTTAGTTATTAAGCCCAGCTTATTAGTTAGGATGTACAAATTTCTTTATTAAGCCCAGCTCATTAGTTAGGGTTTCTGGGGGTTAGCATATAAAAAGGGCAAAAAGGGTGACTGAAGGAGGCAGACCTATTTTCATGAGTGTATGAGCTATTTTCTTTGGTTCTTTGAGAACTAATTTTAAACTTTCATACTTGTGTGTGTTGGTTCACTAGACTTAACTTTTTCAACATTGGTTGTTTATAATCATTAAGTTAGAACTCCAAATCCCTTAACCTATTTTAGAATGATCCTATACCAACATTGGTGTTGGGTTTTGTTTACATATAAATGGAGTTCGTATTATTTGGTATTAGAGCCTTGGCTCTAACTTACATTAGTTATATTGTTGTTATCATATCTTTCGTGTATTCTTCATTGTTGGTTGAATAATTAAAAAGAGAAAAAAAAAATGCAAAAAAAACAAAAAAACACAGAAACAAAATCATGTATTTCGTGGATTTCTTTTCTAGATATTTGTTTCTTCCACAAAAATACCCATTAGTTAACCAAAAAAAAAAAAGGGTTCATTGCTTAATTGGTCATTTACTCAATTATATTTGATAATTGATTGTTGTCCAATTGCATGCTTATATCATTGAATTTCTTGTCATTCTATTTGCTTTATTGTCCATTTTCTTGGTCATGTCACTTCTCTGAAGAGGTATGTCTAGGATTGATATATTCAAGTATTGTTTGTTCTGAATTTAGTTTGCTTGGGACTACTGAAAGAGCTCTTAGAGTTTTGCAATTTATTGCGTGAAACACAAGAGTTAAGGACTACTGTAGTTGAGTGGAGAGCAAACACACAAAGGAGTGAGTTTTGTGAGGAGAAGGCAGTTTAATGATAAAGAATCTTGCATGTACAATGTCTAATGATAAAGAAGACAGTTTCCTATATAGAGAGGAGAAAGTAGTTGTTCCAGATTTTAAATTGCTTATGAAATCTTTAGAACATAAGTTTGATAGAATTGACCAAGTGCTTTGGGAAGTTCGAGATAGGATGGATCAAATAGAAGGGGAATCAAGTGTCAATCCTAAGAGGCCAGCAGGGAGGGTTATGAAGGAGCAATTTGAACATGACTTTGGTGAAGATGGTGATGATTATTAGGTTGACAGTGATAATGCTAGTAGAAACTCTAGAGGTGGTTTTAAAGGCGGACGTGGTAATAAGAATGGTAGAGGAGTAAGAGGCAATGGAAATGTTTATGATAGGTACAATGGAGGTTGGGATAACAAAAATAGAGGGGAGGAAGGAGTAGACAAAAATCTTAGTAGTATTAAAATGAAAATACCCTCTTTCCAAGGGAAAGCTAACCTGACATCTATTTGGATTGAGAACAAAGGGTAGAATTAATATATGAGTGCCATAACTTTTCCAAGGAGAAGAAGGTGAAGTTAGCTATGGCAGAGTTCACTAATTATACTGTAATATGGTGGGACCAACAAGTTACCACTAGGAGAAGGAATTTTGAGAGAACCTAATGGAAACCATATCAACAAGGGAGTAGATACATTGCAAAACCTTAGAGGACCAATGACAAGGGCAAGGTCAATGAAAAGAAAGGAAGCTCTCAACAACTTGTTGTGTGACATTTACTATCAGGAAGGTGCCAAGTACGAGTTAAGGAGAATGGAGTCTTCACCAAGGCTTGCGAATGTGTCATCTGTGGAGGAATTTGCGAACCATGGCCTTGGGAAGGAAGTTGGATTTGAGAGCCCATAATCGGGCCTTTAAGTAGGTTATTTTCATGTGTTTATATTATTATTTAGTGGGCTGGACGAAATTCCTTATTATGACCAGCTTATTTAGTGGGTTAGACAAAATTCCTTATTAAGCTCAGCTTATTTAGTGGGTTGGACGAATTCCCTTATTAAGACCAGCTTATTAGTTAGGGTTTCTGGGAGTTAGCATATAAAAAGGGCAAAAAGGGTGGCTGGGAGAGCCAGACCCGTTTTCATGAGTGTATGAGCTATTTTCTCTGGTTCTTTGAGAACTAATTTTGAACTTTCATACTTGTGTGTTGGTTCACTAGACTTATCTTCTTCAACGTTGTTGTTGCTAGGAGTGGCGTCTGAATCTTATAGTTCTGGTTCTTGATTGTTTATAACCATTGGGTTAGAACTTCAAATCCCTTAACCTTTGATAGAACGATCCTATACTAACATTGGTGTTGGGTTCCATTTACATATAAACGGAGTTCGTATCATTTGGTATCAGAGCCTTGGCTCTAACTTAGGTTAGTTATATTGTTGTTATCATATCTGTCGTTTGTTCTTTGATGTTGGTTGAATAATCAAAAAGAGGAAAAAAGAAAAATGCAAAAAAAAAAAAAAAGAAACTAAATTGTGTATTTCGCGGTTTTCCTTTCTGATATTTGTTCCTTCCACAGAAATACCCATTAGTTAACCGAAAAAAAAAAAAAACGGGTTCATTGCTTTATTGCCCATCTTCTTGGTCCTGTCACTTCTCTGAAGAGGTAGGTCTAGGATTGATATATTCAAGTTTTGTTTGTTCTGAATTTAGTTTGCCTGGGACTACTGAAAGAGCTCTTAAAGTTTTGCAATTTATTGTGTGAAACACGAGAGTTGAGGACTATTGTTGATACGAACTCCATTTATATGTAAACGGAACCCAACACCAATGTTGATATAAGATCGGTCTAACAAAGGTTAAGGGATTTGGAGTTCTGACCCAATGATTATAAACAACCAAGAACCAGAACTATATGATTCAGACGCCACTCCTAGCAACAACAAGGTTGAAGAAGATAAGTCTTAGGAACAAATACACGCAAGTATGAAAGTTCATAATTAGTTCTCAAAGAACCAGAGAAAATAGCTCATACACTTATGAAAACGGGTCTGCCTCTCCCAGCCACCCTTTTTGCCCTTTTTATATGCTAACTCCCAGAAACCCTAACTAATAAGCTAGTCTTAATAAGAGAATTCGTCCAACCCACTAAATAAGCTGGACTTAATAAGGAATTTCGTCTAACCCACTAAATAAGCTAGTCATAATAAGGAATTTCGTCCAGCCCACTAAATAATAATATAAACACATGAAAATAACCTACTTAAAGGCCCGATTATGGGCTCTCAAATCCAACTTCCTTCCCAAGGCCATGGTTCACAAATTCCTCCACAGATGACACATTCGCAAGCCTTGGTGAAGACTCCATTCTCCTTAACTCCATTCATAAACATTTCCATTGCCTCTTGCTCCTCTACCATTCCTATTACCACGTCCTCTTCAAAAACCACCTCTAAAGTTTCTACTAGCATTATCACCGTCATCATAATAATCATCACCATCTTTACCAATGTCATGTTGAAATTGCTCCTTCATGACCCTCCCAACTGGCCTCTTAGAATTGACGCTTGATTCCCCTTCTATTTGATTCATCCCATCTCGAACTTCCCAAAGCGCTTGGTCAATCCTCTCAATCTTCTGTTCTAAGGATTTCATAAGCAATTTGAAATCTGGAACAACTACTTCCTCCTCTCCATATGGGAAACTGCCTTCTTTATCATTAGACATCATACATGCAAGATTGTTAGAAAATAAAGAATATGCCTCACAAAACTCACTCCCTTGCGTGTTTGCTCTCCACTCAACTACAGTTGATGGAAACCATATCGACAAGGGATTAAATACTTTGCAAAACCTTAGAGGACCAATGACAAGGGCAAGGTCAATGAAAGTAAAGGAAGCTCTCAACAACCTATTGTGCGACATTTACTATCAGGAGGTTGCCAAGTACAAGTTGAGGAGGATGGAGTCTTCACCAAGGCTTGCGAATGTGTCATCTGTGGAGGAATTTGCAAACCATGGCCTTGGGATGGAAGTTAGATTTGAGAGCGCTTGATTGGGCCTTTAAGTAGGTTATTTTCATGTGTTTATATTATTATTTAGTGGGCTGGACGAAATTCCTTATTATGACCAGCTTATTTAGTGGGTTAGATGAAATTCCTTATTAAACTCAGCTTATTTAGTGGGTTGGATGAATTCCCTTATTAAGACTAGCTTATTAGTTAGGGTTTCTGGGAGTTAGCATATAAAAAGGGCAAAAAGGGTGGCTAGGAGAGCCAGACCAGTTTTCATGAGTGTATGAGCTATTTTCTCTGGTTCTTTGAGAACTAATTCTGAACTTTCATACTTGCGTGTGTTGGTTCACTAGACTTATCTTCTTCAACGTTCTTTTTGCTAGGAGTGGTGTCTGAATCTTATAGTTCTGGTTCTTGGTTCTTTATAACCATTGGGTCAGAACTCCAAATCCCTTAACCTTTGTTAGAACTATCCTATACCAACATTGGTGTTGGGTTCCGTTTACATATAAATGGAGTTTGTATCAGAACCATAGAAACTTATAATGAGTTAAAGACTGTGATGAGAAGGAGATTTGTTTCCAGCTCTTATTATAGGGATTTGTATATCAAGTTGCAGAGCCTTACACAAGGTTCCAAGAGTTTGGAAGAGTAGCATAAGGAGATGGAAATTGCTATGGTTAGGGCAAATGTAATGGAGGATAGGGAGGCAACCATGGCTAGGTTCCTCCAAGGGTTGAATAGGAGCATAACTGATGTGGTAGTGCTGCAACACTATGTAGAGCTTGAAGACATGGTACACATTGCCATGAAAGTTGAGAGGCAACTTACGGGAAGGAGCACTTTTGGTCATAAGCAGAACTTAGGTTCATCTTTTTGGAAGCTGAACTAGGGGATGAAGGAAGAGAAGATGACTTCTAGGCAAAAAAGCAATTCACATAGACCCAAGACTAGTGGGGGCAGCCTAGAAAGGGGCAAATTTAAAGAAAAACTTGAGGGCACCCAAGGAAAAACTAGAGACATCAAATGCTTTAGATGTCTGGGTAGGGATCATGTGGCTTTAGAATGTCCTAACAAGAGAACCATGTAACTTGGAGGATGAAGGAAGTTGGGATTGAGAGCCCATAATTGGGAGGAATTTGGGAACCATGGCCTTGGGAAGGAAGTTGGATTTAAGAGCCTATGATTGGGCCTTTAAGTGGGTTATTTCCTTGGGTTTTTATTATTATTTAGTGGGTGGATGAATTTCCTTATTAAGCCCAGCTTATTTAGTGGGTTGGACGAATTTCCTTATTAAGCCCAGCTTATTAGTTAGGGTGTACGAATTTCTTTATTAAGCCTAGCTTATTAGTTAGGGTTTTTGGGGGTTAGCATATAAAAAGTGCAAAAAGGGTGGCTAGAGGAGGCCGGCCCGTTTTCATGATTGTATAGGCTATTTTCTCTAGTTCTTTGAGAACTAATTCTGAACTTTCATACTTGCATTTGTTGCTTCACTAGACTTAACTTCTTCAACATTGTTGTTGCTAGGTGTGGCATTTAAATCTTATAGTTCTGGTTCTTGGTTGTTTATAATCATTGGGTCAGAACTCCAAATCTCTTAACCTTTGTTAGAACAATCCTATACCAACATTGGTGTTGGGTTCTGTTTATATATAAACGGAGTTTGTATCAACATGGAACTTCTTTGCCTCTAATTTTTATTTTTCTTAGCTACCTTGTATGTTCATTCATCCAATCTAGAGGACTTTTTGTGTGATCTCTTGAATAATGGTCTAACTTCATAAGTGAAATCTTTATAGAATTCTGAAATATAATTGAGACTTCCAAACAATCTTTACAATTGTTGTTTATCCCTTATTTTGTCAAGAAACTTAGAGGAAAACTCAATTGCTTGATTATGGGGAATTATTGTCCTATTTTCAATAAAGTGTCCAAGGAACCTTACATTGGTTTGAAATAACTTCATCTTTTTATCAAACACTACTAATCCTACTTTCTCTATGACCTTTAAGAAAAGGTTCAAATTTTTAAAATGCCACTTGATAGTATTAGAAAATATTAATACATTGTCAATATAATCATAAATACCAAATAAGCATGAATATTTCATTTATAATTTTCTTAAGTTTAAAGGGTGCACTTTTTAATCCAAAAGCATTACATCCCACTTATAATGTTCAAATGAAATTGTGGATGCTATTATATATTTATCATTTTTTTGAATCTGGATCTGCTAAGTAGACTTCATATCAAATTTTGAATAAATTTGGGTTTCATAAAACTTGTTAAGTAAGTCTTTCTTATTAGGTGGGGGATACCTAATCCATCATAATATCTTATTTAAAGGCTTGTAATTTATAACTAATCTTGAAATGCCTCTTTCTAATTTAGTAGTATTTTCCACATAAAAAGTTGGACAACTTTAGCAACTATTGCATTTCCTAATAAGCCCTTTTGCTAAAAGATCATTAATCTCATTTTTACAAATTTCTAAATACCTATGTCCCATGGCTATGGGCCTAGTCTTTGTTGGAATTTAACTTTCATTAAAAGTCTATTCATAAGATAAATATACTACATGCTTCTTTCTATTACAAAATGTTGTAAGGATTTCAACGCAAATTGTTGCTTCTAATCTTATCTTTACTTCCTGTATCTTACTTTGAATAATAAGAGTATTGATTTTTTTTTTCTTGAAGATGCTTAGTTTTAACTTCAGATCATAAAGGTTGAATAAATCTCTTTATTCTTTTAATAGTTCTTTGAAGTATATCTATCTCCCTATATTGGAGAGTAAACATGAACTTAAAGCTAATAAACTTCTCATTTATCTACAAGTAAATCCCTTGATCACTAATTTCCTTAATAGGATATAGCATGGGCAAAAAGGGTTTTCCCAAGATAACATCCTAGATAGGTTTTTAACCTGAATAAAAGGAATTTCTATATAAACTCCCTCATTGCAAATCGTAGCTTGTATCTTATAACAAGTTTGTTTTTATCAGTAGTGTTTAACACCTCTGCTGTTTTTGAAAAGTATTTTGAATGTATAATTCCTTTACAAGATATTTTAATACAATCCATATTTGTACTTAAATCAATTAAGGTAATAGCAGCAGTGATATATTTTTGGTTGCTTACAACTACAATCTTAGTATGTCATTTATAGATAATAACCCTATTTATAAGATTAACATACTAAAGAGCTCTTAGTTCTTCTTTTAAAGAGGTATCTTGTATGTTTGGAGGACCCTTTTCATTTCCAAACACTACTTCTAGGGGAATAATCCTTTCTCTTAGCTCTTTGATCTTAGTTTGTAGTTATCAAACTTTAATTATTATTTCTAACTCTATGAATAACAGTTTTTAAACTGTAGTCTTCTTCTAATTCTTTGATTTTTGCATCATCCTAAGCTAGATGAAGATATTTTTCTAACTTTCTCTTCTTTTTTTCTTTTGGATTTGCTATCTTTTCAATAAGATCTAGAATAAATTATTTTCTTTTGTAAGGAATAATAAGTCATTACTTTTGCATAGGGCTTGATAATAGTTACATTACCCATGACAACTATCACTTGAATCATCCTCAATGATAGCTTCTCCTTTAAGAAGATCTATTTCCATGTCTAATTCTTTAGACTCACATTCTGATGAGAAAATGTGCATCAATGACCTTTTAAGGTCTCCATCTAAAAATAACTCTTGGATCTTTTGCTTCATTTTACACTTGTTTGAATAATATCCTACTTTTCCACATTTATAACAAATTACTATTTCTTTTTCTTTTATAGACTAGGCCTTTTCATTTCATTTGGTTTTTCCTTTGAATAAAAGACTTTCTTTTGAGCTATAGGTTTATAATCCCTTTTCTTGAATTTTTTTGGATAATTCATGGGTGGATAACCTATCTACTCACAAAAATCTCCTAAAGCCCTTTTGCCTTGCATTTTTTCATTCTATAATTGCTTATGCAATTTTATGTCATTACAAAGTTTAACTCCTTTTGCCATTACTTTGGCAACTAATTCTCCATAGGCATAGTTAGAGTTTTCAATAACACTAGCACGATAGGATCTTAACCTATTCTTTACTCTTTTAGTAAATAAAGTAGATAACCTAAATAGAAAATATTCTTTACAAAAGGTACTCTGACTGATACGAGCTCCGTTTATATGTAAACGGAACCCAACACCAATGTTGGTATAGGATCGTTCTAACACAGGTTAAGGGATTTGGAGTTCTGACCCAATGA
This sequence comes from Bruguiera parviflora, assembly GCA_019804595.1. NCBI lineage: Eukaryota > Viridiplantae > Streptophyta > Magnoliopsida > Malpighiales > Rhizophoraceae > Bruguiera > Bruguiera parviflora. The sequence continues at coordinate 4,252,206 of CM034058.1, forward strand.
TTATAAACAACCAAGAACTAGAACTATAGGATTCAGACGCCACTCCTAGCAACAACAATGTTGAAGAAGATAAGTCTAAGGAACAAACACAGGCAAGTATGAAAGTTAAGAATTAGTTCTCAAAGAACTAGAGAAAATAGCTCATACACTCATGAAAACGGGTCTGTCTCTCCCAGCCACCCTTTTTGCCCTTTTTATATGCTAACTCCCAGAAACCCTAACTAATAAGCTGGTCTTAATAAGGGAATTCGTCCAACCCACTAAATAAGCTGGACTTAATAAGGAATTTCATCTAACCCACTAAATAAGCTGGGCTTAATAAGGAATTTCGTCCAGCCCACTGACTAATAATAAAAACACTTGAAAATAACCTACTTAAACGCCCAATCATGGGCTCTCAAATCCAACTTCCTTCCCACGGCCATGGTTCGCAAATTCCTCCACAGATGACACATTCGCAAGCCTTGGTGAAGACTCCATCCTCCTTAACTCGTACTTGGCAACTTCCTGATAGTAAATGTCACACAACAAGTTGTTGAGTGCTTCCTTTATTTTCTTTGACCTTGCCCTTGTCATTGGTCCTCCAAGGTTTTGCAAAGCATCTACTCCCTTATCGATTTGAGTTGGTACAATATGGTTTCCATCACTGACTATCTTCCTTAGTAAGAACCTCGAAGGAGAAAACATCTTTAGACCCCCTAAAATGAGACAAGTCTAAGTATCTCAAATTAATGAGTTGCTTATAAGTCATATCTATTAACAAGGTAATGGTATTAATGAAATGACTAATAATTGTATAAATCAATGTGTTAACATGGTCAGCAAGTTGAAGCCTTCGCTTTGTTTTTGCAATTTATTTTTGATAGCATTTAATCCAAAGTTCTTGCTAACTTTGGTTAAAGGTTATGAAAAATCATTTTTCTCTTTGAGGTATTTTCAGGAGAGTAAAATAATTGATCCACCTTTTCTTTAACCTCATTAAAGGTTGTAAGGACATAAATACTCTTATCTTTATCTTGGTACTCCATATTAGATAACGAGGGGGATCTTAGTCAAAATGCCTAACCATTGGTTTCTAGTGGTTCATTAACCACCAAAGTTGAAGCAAAAGGAGGGAAGCCAACCTTATATTGTGGCCGACTTACTTGCTCCCTAGTTCTTCCTATCCCTTCTAACTCAGTAATAGGTATGGAAGAGGTAGAATATCTAGGTTTAATTGATTTATCTTTTCTTAGTTTAACCTCATACTTCTTAATAGAGTAAATCAAATTTCAATATCTCTATCTTTGTATTCAATGACTTGTTCCATTTGATCCAATGTGATTATTCTAGGAACCATCACATTAGTTTTTGACCTATTTGTCAAAAACAATGTAGTAGTTTCTTTGTAAGCATATTTTGATGGAATCTCTTTAATTCCAAAAACCATGATATTTATAACCTTATAATGAATCCTATAAATCAAGATTAAGTTTTTCATGATTGGCATCATATCAAATCCTTATGTTTTAATTTTTAATCATAAAGTATGCATTAAATTTGGATCTAATAATGATAAAGTAAAATATGGAAAACATGAAAACCAAATAGGTCTATTACTTAAACTTGATTCTATGACTCTTAATAAGGAGTCATGGAAATGATTATTTCATTCATCTTTAATACAAATAATTGCTAAGTTATTTAAACCCAATCTAGTGGCAGGTTTAAGTGCTACTTGCACCATTCCAATATGTACAAATTTGTATTTTTTATGATAAGAGCTAGTTAGTTCTTGGGATAATAGAAAGAAATCAATATAATTTTGAGTTAAGAGTAAGACTTCTTCAATAGTTTAATCACATAGTCAACTTTAGAGAAGAGACTTTTGTGCTTATAAGCATAGGAAGAAAAGGAAGAAGGTAAAGTCTAGTTTAGCAAATAATTATTATATAAATTTTAATTGATAATTATTTATTTATTTCTATTTCTATTAAAACTACTACTACTACTACAAGAAAGCTAGTGATAATAAGCTTAGAGATGATGGGTGGAAGGTTTTAGAAGATACAAGAGATCCATTGCACATTCCAAAAGGTCTAATAATGCAAGTTAGAGCAAAAAAGATGAAAAAAAACACTAAATGGGTTGGTTGAAGAGATTTAGGCCAACCAAGTTACAAATGGTGTGAATTCAAATTTTAAAGATAGTTAAGACCTTATTAATATGATTGGAGTGCTTAATGGGTTAAGGTTAAGTAATAGTATTTACTCCTAAATAAGTGTTTGCTATAAAAGTGAAAGTTTTCTGAATAAGAATTTGTTCTAAATAGGAGTTTATCCTAAATAGGAATTTATTTTAAATAGAAATTTATATCTCTCTTAGGGTTGCTATCTTACCATATAGATAGGTACCTCCTTGTAAGTTCTAAAATCAAACAACTTGAAATAAATAAAATGTGAGAGTTTTCTCCTTCGATTCTTTCAAAAACTAATGAACTTATTAAGAAGTAACTCTTTTTGTGGCATTCAACCTAACTTATCAATCCTAATTCCCTTCTCTTCTAGAGTGTGGCATTCTTATTTTTCTTAATACCTTAGGTTTGTTTTCCTTTGAATATTGGTCTAGAGTTTATGTGATTAAAGTCTAACTTAGCTTTCCTAGGTATTTTTGATTCCTTATTGCGTTTCGTCCTTGAGCTACATCTTTTGGCATTTCGCATCAATTGGTATCAAAGCTTGACTTTAAATCTAGTCAGATCAATTAATTCTTCAATTTGCTATCTTGTGATTTATTTATTTTAGTTTAGTTTGTATATTAAGTCAATTGCCATTCAAATGCACTAATTTGTTCAATTGTGATCTTTCTTACTTTGCTTGTTTGTTTAAGCACATAACTATCAAATGTGTTATTTTCATTTGCATTTGCTATCTCTAAGTATTTTACTATTATTTGTGTTTAGCAAAAAAAAAAAAAAAGGAACACAAAAAAGCATTAAATTCAAGTTATTGATAGAAGTTAAATGGTTTTGTCAAATTGGTCACAATAATAATATAATTTTCTTACTCAACTCTAATTCTTGTGTTGTAATCCAAGTTTGTCCTCTAAGTTTAACTCCCTATCTTGTTTTATGTGAGTCCAATTCATTAAATTTTTTTGCCTTAATGTCTTTTTTTATTTTTTTGACTTTTTGTTCTCTAATTAGTTCAATTATACCCCATTTACCTTATTCTATTCAAAACCAATCCTCTTGATTTACCTTGTTTAGTTCTTTAAAGAGTTAAAAGGGGAAATTTGAGTGGTGAAAGACAAAAGTGCAAATTCATGTTAAGAAAATGTCATGAAAGTGTAAAACACAAGGGAGTGTGACACCTTTTTTTGAGTGAAACATATGAAAGAGTGTTTTGTGAGGTATCCTAATCATTTTGAATAGAAGTAATACCATGACTTCCAAAGACAAAGGTGTAACTCATAAGAGAGTTAGTGATGTGTCCTTTTTGATCAAAGCTATGCAATAACAATTTGAGTGCATGAAAACCAGATTTGATGATATGAGGGAAAGGATGGAGGAGTAAGCTAATACAATAGCAGAGTTGCAAAAGAGGCATAGGGTGAGGTTCCTAATGCAAGAAGGCAAGTAAGATGAGCTTATGCCATGAAAATGATGTAAAAGATGATAAATTTGATGATCATGCTACTGTGGTTAGAATTGCCAACAATAAAATGGATAAGAAAGATTTTGGGATGTAAGGCACCTATGACTATAATTTGGGCATCATTAAAATGACAATTCCCCCATTCTAAGTTAAGAATAATCCTAATGTGTACCTAGAATGGGATAAGAAGGTTGAATTGGTTTTTGATTTTCACAATTACTTTGAAGAGAAAAAGGTAAAGCTTGCTGCCATTGAATTTACTGATTATACTATTAATTAGTGAGATCAACATGTTTGACTACGAGAAGGAATCATGAGAGGTCTATTGATACATGGAAGGAGATGAAAGCTATCATGAGCAAGAAGTTCATCCCTAATCATTATTATAAGGATTTATACCAAAGGTTGCAAGGGCTTATTTAAGGCACTAAAAGTTTAGAGGACTACCATTAAGAGATAAAGATTTTCATTATTAGGGCAAATGTAAAAGAAGAAAGAGAGGCAACCATGGCTTCATTTTTACAAGGGCTAAATAAAGACATAGTTAATGTAGTTTAGTTGCAACACTACATGGAATTAAAAGATGATGAGAAGCTTAGAGATGATGTGTAGAAGGCTTCAAAGGATGCAAGAGGTCCATTGCATATTCCAAAAAAATCCAATTACACAAGTTAAAGCCAAAAAGATGAAAAAGCACTAAATGGGCTAATTAAGGACACTTAAGCCAACCAAGGTACAAATGGTGTGAATCCAAGCTTGAAAGAGAGTCAAGACCTAAATAGGAAATTATGCCTCTTTAGGATTACTATCTTAGACTATAAATGGGCACCTCTGTGCAAGCTCTAAAAAATTAGACAATTTTAAGAGCACTCTCAAATGCATTTATCTTCTTTTTCCCTCCTGTATTTTCTTTTCTCTCGACTCTCTCTTTCTTTTCACTCATCCTCTTTTGCTCACTTTCATAAAGTCTCACTTGGTCTTCATACACCTATTTTGGAGTCAATGGTGCCAGTGTAAATGGTCTTCCATCCATGGTGAATGAATAGCGATTCTTGTAACCATCATGCAAAACTTTTCTGTCAAATTGCCAAGGACGGCCCATTAACAATTGCCCGGTCAGCATTGGTACAACATGACAAGACAATTCATCCTTATATCTACTAATGGAAAATGGAACCACAACTTGTTTAGTCACTTTTACCACTCCACTGTCGTTCAACCAATGCAAATTATATGACCTAGGATGTTTGGTTGTAGGCAAGTTCAATTTTTCCACCAACTTTGTACTTGCTACATTAGTGCAACTACCTTCATCAATGATCAAGCAATAGAGTGTATCTTGAACTAAACATCGAGTATAGAAAATATTTTCCCACTGCATCTCAGCATCATCCTCCTCCTTAACCTGCACACTAAGAGCTCTCCTTGCCACTAAAAGCCTTCCACCATACTCCGAATACTCTATCCCTTCATCAACATCACTAGCATCCTCTAATGGTGGCATTTGGTCTTCATCACTAGCATCACTACTAGACACATTGTCACCATTCTCCTTAAGGTACATGGTTCTCTTGTTAAGACATTGTGAAGCCAAATGACCCCTACCCAGACATCTAAAGCATTTGATGTCTCTAGTTTTTCCATGGGTGCCCCTAAGTTTTTCTTCAATTTGCCCCTTTCCAGGCTACCCCCACTAGTCTTAGGTCTATGGGAATTGCTTTTTTGCTTAGAAGTCATCTTCTCTTCCTTCTTCCCCTACTTCAGCTTCCAAAAAGATGAACCTAAGTTCTACTTATGACTAAAAGTGCTCCTTCCATTAAGTTGCCTCTCAACTTTCATGGGAATATGTACCATGTCTTCAAGCTTTACATAGCGTTGCAGCTCTACCACATCAGCTATGCTCCTATTCAACCCTTGGAGGAACCTAGCCATGGTTGCCTCCCTATCCTCCATTACATTTGCCCTAACCATAGCAATTTCCATCTCCTTATGGTACTCTTTCACACTCTTGGAACCTTGTGTAGGGCTCTACAACTTGTTATACAAATCCCTATAATAAGAGGTGGGAACAAGTCTCCTTCTCATCACAGTCTTCAA